>WBNM01017765.1:0-58953 GCA_013399055.1 Ramphastos sulfuratus | reverse complement strand
CACAGGTTGCCCAGGGAGGTTGTGGCTGCTCCCTCCCTGGAGGTGTTCAAGGCCAGGTTGTAGGAGGCCTTGAGTGACCTGTACTAGTGGGAGGTGTCCCTGCCTATGGCAGGGGGTTGGAACTGGATGAGCTTTGAGGTCCCTTCCAACCATACCATTCAATGATTCTATAAAAGTGTCTGGAAATCCAGTGAGGTCTTCATGGGAAAAGAAGAGAAAAGGATGGTGCTGTGGAGATGAAGATGCTGAGGATCTGTGGTAGATGTATACTGTAGTGCAAGAAATAGAAAAGTTGTCCCTGACACTGGGGAGAAAGAGGTAAATGGCAAATAAATGCAAGGTGGAACTGAAAGGCAGAATTTCTTGGGGAAAGCAAAGGGAGGTGCTTTAGTCCAATGTGTAGAACATGTTGCAGTCTAGAACATAAAGCTATTTGAAAGCAGTATTTGGTTGTTGGTGTAGTTTCTGAGAATATTCAACATTCAGTAGGATAAAACAGAGGCTTGCATGTGCTAGAAAGTTACCTAACCATGAGGAGCCCAATCTGATGTGAGGATGTGTGTACCCCAGCAGTAAAACCTGCTGACATGGCAGCTGCAGCAGTGTGCTGCTGGCTATGTGTGTAGAGGGGAGAAGGGATTTAGCAGCTGAGTGATGTTTTCTGCTCGAAGATCTGCTTCATAAGGAAAAAGTAGTAGGCTGGATGGATGCACTGTGCAAACCAAATTTGCTCAGGGCCTATCAGACCACTCCAGAGGTCAGTCATAGAATGGTAAGGTTGGAAGGGACCTCAAGGATCATCTAGTTGCAACCCCCTGCCATAGGCAGGAACACCTCCCACTAGTACAGGTCACTCAAGGCCTCCTACAACCTGGCCTTGAACACCTCCAGGGAGGGAGCAGCCACAACCTCCCTGGGCAACCTGTGCCAGTGTCTCACCACCCTCACTGCAAACAACTTCCTCCTAACATCCAGTCTAAATCTCCCCTCTGCCAGTTCAAACCCATTGCCCCTTGTCCTGCCATTACAAGACCTTGTCAATAGTCCCTCCCCAGCCTTCCTGTAGTCCCTTTCAGATACTGGAAGGTTACTCTAAGGTCTTCTCAAAACCTTCTCTTCTGCAGGCTGCAGAGCCCCAACTCTTGTAGCCTGTTCTCATAGCAGAGCTGCTGCAGCCTTCTGAGCATCTTGGTGGCCTCCTCTGGACCTGCTCCAACAGTTCCACGTCCTTCCTGTGCTGGGGGCTCTAGAACTGTACACAGGACTCCAGATGGGGTCTGATGTCTTGTGGTTCCTTTGGAAGAAGAGACAAGGAATGCTAGTAGGAAGACAAACTCTTTCAGACCTTTGCTAAAGAAAAGGTGCTGGGGTGAAATCAGAGTTTTGCTTGTCTGGTAACAGTAATGTATTCTTCTCTCTTTGTCTCCCCTCTCCTTTTGTTTGTTTAGATTGAATTTTCCTATCCTCCCCTAAAGCCTGGAGAAGGACATGACAGCCAGAGTTTGCCAGAGGAATGGAAGTACTTGCCTTTCCTTGCCTTACCAGACGGTGCTCACAACTATCAGGAAGGTAAGAAGTGAGAGAGGAAGTTGTGTGCTCTACTTTTGCTGCAGCCAGAAGGAAAATTTTGGTACCTGAACAGTTAATCTGCAATTCTTTTCACTATTAGACCTCCTCTACTTTTTGTGTGTGCCACAAATTCCATTGGCAGTGATAGGTTGCTTCAGAGTTTGAGGTGAAAGTAGATCATAAAGGTCTACCTCCTACAGCAAGAGGAGTGCAGCCTGCCCTAGGTGATCCCACTTTGGTGGGGAGGTTGGACTGGGTGATCTCTAGAGGTCCCTTCCAACCCCTAACGTTCTGAGATGTCAATAAAAGCTTACTTGTGCATAGTCTCAGTGCAAAACTGGGCTACTGGCTTCCTCAGTTCTTTCAAGGGGGAATAAACAAGGAGTAAAACCCCTAAGGTCACCCAGAGTCTTCTCTTCTCCAGGCTGAACAACCCCAACCTAGCCTCGTAACAGAGATGCTTCAGCCCTTGGATCATCTTGGTGGCTCACCTCTGGACTCACACCAGCAGCTCTGTCTGCTTCTTATGATGAATTTCTGAATTTGAAATGCAAACAGTTGTAAGAATTTTCTCCTTTGCTTAGGATTCAGCAGTTTTTTTGCAGCTGCAGCAAGTATCTGTGTGTGTATGTATCTATCTATATATATGAATCTGCAGTAAGTGTGCGTGTTTATATTTATAGATCTAGATACAGTCATAAAAACCTCTCTCTTGTCATATTTTCTAAGGATTGTTGTTTTTCATGTCCCACTTGCATAGGGTGCATTACTTGGTGTGAGACCAGGATTCACAAAGTTAGCATAGTGGTGCTGGTGCATGGCTGGCTACCTTGGCAGCAGCAGTAGCTACTCTAATCTTTCAGCTGTATATGTTCTCCTTGGTGTGTTTCTTAGTTTTCCTTGTGGTTACTGCCTTTACCTTCTTAATGGTATCAGCCTCCCAAGTGTCCTCATCTCAGAGGGCCTTGAAGTCTTTGCTGCTTTGTACTNAGGGGGTTGGAACTGGATGATCTTTGAGGTCCCTTCCAACCTTGCCATTCTATGATTCTAAGGTCTTTTCCAATCTGATTAATTTTCTGACAAGAAAGCAGCAATGCAAGCAGCTTTCTGCTGTCAGAGGCTGCCTCTGAGAACCTGTCATTGGGCTTCTAGGGCCTTGGTTGGGCTTAAACATGAGGCTGTTGTCAGGGTATCTGCATTACCACAGCTGGAGGTTCCTCCACAAAGCATCTTGAGATTTGGAAACCCTTTTGGGTGCTGGCAAAGCTTTAAAGATGCCTTTTTCTTTCTCCTTTTTGCTTTGTCTCAGGACCCAAGCACACCATTTTTTACATCAGCAAACCTTTTATAAAGAAACGATGCTGAAAATAAAAATACTGAACCCTTCTAAGTGTCTAAGTGTCTTCAGTGACTTCTGAAACATTTTTTGTGGGTGTTTTTTTTTTTCCTAGATACTGTGTTTTTCCATTTGCCACCCAGAAGTGGAGATCAAACCACTGTATATGGAGTCTCTTGCTACAGGCAGATCGAAGCCAAGGTAACTTTGCTAGTTGTTAATTATGGTAGTGCAGTACCAGACTCGATGCCCCAACAGTCAAACTGCATGGTGGGCTCACAGTACAGACTCTGAAAATGTGCACAGCAGGTAGCTGCAGAACTGGAGAAGTAGTTCTTTCCCTTGTGCCAGCAGGCATATTGTGATCTTTCGAAATGTTCAATACATTTTGTTGCTTGAGAGCTAATCTGGGCATCAGCACCAAGCAGCAAAATTAAACCAAATCCTGTTTCCAAGCTATAGGCTTCTTGGGTGGAAAAAATTGACATTTCTCCAGCATGTGACAGTGAAGGATAAATCTTGAGAGTATTTTCTGCTGTCTGACCATGTAAGTGTGGAAAATTTTCTCTTCACCTACCTCCTTTGTCAAAGGTGCACCTGCAGAGCAGACCAAGGTCTTCCCACTTATTGTAGCTGCTTCCTGATGCTGAACTTCTAGCAGTAATGATGAGAAATTGATGAGAGCTACACTGCATCAGATCACCGTGATTTAATTCTGTGCTTGATCTGCTTTCAAAAGTAGTAATGGCAGCATGATCTGTGCCCTTCAGAGTGAGAATTCATTACTGATTTATTTCCAGATGTCTCCCTTTTCCTGTCAAATGGCAAGAATCTGGAGCTTCATGTGGGTCTGAGTTTTTACAATGAGTCATGTCTTCAGGAGATGCAAAATATGTGCTCTGCTTTACTGTTAATCATACCTTGATTACATTTAAAGTTCTTGTTTATGCTGCGGTATAAACTTGACCCATGCAGATTTGAATTCCATTTTTGCACTAAATCCATCTGGGTTTTAGTTCACTTATCTTTGCAGCCAGTCTTTGCTGTATTCTGTGATTGAGAGTTTTGCTCTATTTAACTATGCCATAACTTGGCTTTTCTGTGTGCTCTCGGTTCCAGTTTATGGTGTTTAGTAATCAATTAAAAACAAATCTTTGAAATGAGTAGAGTATAAACCACTGTGTTCGTGTAACAGCTTTAGCACTCCCCCTAGCTGCCTTTTTTGATGTGTGGGCTGCAGTTTTGTACAACTAAGTGAATCACTTGGCTGTGTTTCTGCCTCTACTCTTTCTAGTTCTGCTGTCAAGTGCAGAGACCATTTGATCTAGTTGAGAATGGAGCTGGTGCTGCAGAGACCGCTTGGTCTGGCTGGGAATGGAGCTGGTGCTGCAGAGGCCGCTTGGTCTGGCTGGGAGTGGAGCTGGTGCTGCAGAGGCCGCTTGGTCTGGCTGGGAGTGGAGCTGGTGCTGCAGAGGCCGCTTGGTCTGGCTGGGAGTGGAGCTGGTGCTGCAGAGGCCGCTTGGTCTGGCTGGGAATGTAGTTGATTTTATGGGTGGGTCGAAATAAATGCTGAAGTATAAAGCAAACCATTTCCAGGCAGAAGGCTTTTCAACCTGGTCCGTTTTGACAAGCGATGTTAGAGAAGAATGAGTGATGCATTGTGGCTTCTCTTCTGTTCCATTACCCTGGGTTAAAATGCCATTGCCTATTCCAGGACTGTTGCCTTTCTCTGTTGCTAGTGTCCTTTAAGCAGTCCTTTGCCTGTCATCACAGCTGTGTTTGGAGCTTTGCTGTGCACGGTGAGGTGAGGACGCAGCTCCACATAATCAGTCTTGTCACCATTTTTGCTAGACGAGGGTACAGTGTTGCTTGGTTTGGCTATTCCACCATTGCAAGCAGACAGTTTTAGCATTTTGTTCAAATAGGGAGGTGATGTGTGGCAGCAAGGCTTCTTTTTAAAATTGTGTGTGGGTAAAAATGCTGTCATGCTTCTGTTGCCTAGGCACTGAAAGTACGGCAAGCTGATGTCACCCGAGAAACGGTACAGAAAAGTGTCTGTGTTCTCAGTCAGCTGGTAAGAATGCTTCTTTAACTCTCAAAACACATTCAAATAGCATTAAAAATTGTCCGGCCTTTGTGTTCTTATTTGGAACTTTTGGCTCCCAACATCTCTGTTTAGATCAATCCAGAATTAATGAAATACTGGAGTAAAATTGAATTGGAAGACTACGGCATTAGAGTGAGCTGTAGAGTGAGTGCAGGATAAGAATGGGAGAAGATGAAGGTTCTAAGTGGGTTTACTTAATAAATTTTCCTAACTTGCTTTTCTGTTTGTTTTTCTTCCAAGCCTTTGTATGGATTACTTCAGGCAAAGCTGCAACTCATTACACATGCCTATTTCGAAGAAAAAGACTTCTCACAGATTTCAATTCTAAAGGTAACTTCAGCAATAGCCACACAGAGCTTTTGGTGTAGTGATAGGTACCTCAGTGGTTTTAATTAGTGGTGAAATACTCCATTCACATAGGACATTCAGTTATTCAGCCCTTGGAAAAAACTGACCATGAATTAAATGAACCACGCTAATGTGACAGAGGGTCACCATTCTGGTTTGCAACAAAGCAGAAGGAGCAGGACTCTCAGCCTGGCTCTCCACTGAGTCCATTAATCAAATTTCACTTTCTTCCTGGAGTAAGATGTTGAAACCTTCAAGTAGGTTTAGTCTGGGTTTTGTGTGGCTGTGTGTCATTAATCATAGAATCATAAAATGGTAAGGTTGGAAGGGACCTCAAGCATCATCTAGTTCCAGCCCCCTGCCATAGGCAGGGACACCTCCCACTAGCACAGGTCACTCAAGGCCTCATCCAACCTGGCCTTGAACACCTCCAGGGAGGGAGCAGCCACAACCTCCCTGGGCAACCTGTGCCAGTGTCTCACCACCCTCACTGCAAACAACTTCCTCCTAACATCCAGTCTACATCTCCCCTCTGCCAGTTTAAATCCGTTGCCCCTTGTCCTGTCACTGCAAGACCTTGTCAGTAGTCCCTCCCCAGCCTTCCTGTAGCACCTTCCAGATCCTGGAAGGCTACTCTAAGGTCTCCTGGAAGCCTTCTCTTCTCCAGGCTGCAGAGCCCTAACTCGTGTAGCCTATCCTCCTAGAAAAGGTGCTGCAGCCCTCTAAGCATCTTCATGGCCCTCCTCTGGCCTTGGTTTTTATTGCCCTTTGTTCTAACTTCTGCAGGAACTTTATGATCACATGAACAGTTCCTTGGGCAGTACTTTGCTGGAAGGGTCGCAGGTTTATCTTGGTAAGTGTCTTTTGTTTTGTACAAGCAGCAGAGGTAATGTTACACTAATCAATACCTTCCTGTCCTGAGCTGATTTGTTTACATGGATTAACGGATGAAGGAGCAGAGGTCTGTGTGCCTGCACAGTACTCTGTTAGGCATTCTTTTTATCAGTGAATTTCAATAAATGCAGTGGTGCTTAGATAATAGGAGTCAGCTGTAGGCTGAAAGCCCTGCTACCTCTTGACCTCACAGTCTGACAGGCAGCTGCTAGGCTGCTTTTGGCAAACAGTGCTGCCTTAAGTTTTAGATGGAACTGTTTGGTGGTGTGGGGAGCTCTGGTTTTCATCTACCTGTCGTTTGGGATGTGTCCCATCTGATTCTGACTCTCCCCTGTGTTTTCTGAATGCACAGTGTAATACTTAATGCAGTGTTTCCATAATGCTGTGTGGCAGCCAACAGGAGTAACTCAGAGTGGGACTATTCACACTATTATTGTCTCCATTCTAGATTTAACTCTTGCTCCAACTCAAAAGACATAATTTGTTGTGAGTTCTGCTGCAGAAATAGCCAGGGTCACAGAGAATGCATAATAGGTGTCCCCTTCCCTCTGAAAAGTGACAAGGGGTTAATATCTCTACTAGCTACTAAAGTGTAATGATTGCTCTCTATTTGCTATCTCAGGTCTGTCTCCTCGGGATCTTGTTCTTCACTTTAGACATAAGGTAGGCATTTTATGCTAGATAAATAAAGTGCAGAGCTTATTTTGTGGAGTAAAAAGCTTTGTGAGCAACTGAGAACTAAACAGACTGTTTCCTAAGTGCTTCTTGGGACGGCTTCCTGATTCCCCTTCCTCCTACACAACTTAGTGGAAAGAAATTAGAGACTGAGAAGTTTTGTCTGTCTACTGGATTTCTTTTACACTGTCCCAAAGTCTGAGTGGTATTTCAGCTGTGGTCTTGTTTCTGTTTCCTGCTTGTCAGATGGATGTGGTGGAAGGCTATTGCTGAAGTACATAACAGACACAACTTGGAGCAGTTTCTTCTATAGCTTGTAATTTTTGCAGCTCCTGCCATCACAGAACCTGAGGGTACTTTCATCTCTCCTTTTTCTTGAAACTGAGTGTGTATCCTCTAGTTCATATGTGATAGTAAGGTTGGATGGGACCTCAAGGATCATCTAGTTCCAACCCCCTGCCATAGGCAGGGACACCTTCCACTAGTAGAGGTCACTCAAGGCCTCCTCCAACCTGGCCTTGAACACCTCCCTGGGTAACCTGTGCCGGTGTCTCACCACCCTCACTGTAAAGAACTTCTTCCTAACATCCAGTTTCAATCTCCCCTCTGCCAGTTCAAACCCATTGCCCCTTGTCCTGACATTACAAGACCTTGTCAATAATCCCTCCCCAGCCTTCCTGTAGCCCCCTTCAGATACTGGAAGGTACTGAACTTGAAGGCACTTGCATCTCTCCTTTTTCTTGAAACTGAATGTATATCCTCTAGTTCAGGTACAACCAGCATTTAGAATCTTCTATCGACTGAGAGGCATCAAGGAAACAGATTCAAGAGTCTGGATTTCATGGAGCATTTGCACCTGCTCAGTATTTTGGGGTGGAACTCATTTTTGTCTAACTTCAGACATCTGCCAGTCATGCCTCAGAAGCATCTGTGTTTTCCTTTGAGCACAGAGAATCTGGACAGCCCTTTCTGATCTAGATGCCCTATCTGTAAATGCTTAGAATTAGGTGAGGTGAATGCTGTTCTTGGTGCTCAGCAGAATTACTTTCTGTATTTCTCTGGCTGTTTTTTAAAATTCTGGCATTAGACAACTTGCTCTTCCTGATAGGCTTTGTATGATTCATGTGACATAATTCCTGTTTGTGGAGGTCTTTGTGCATCTCCTGCTGTTTTAAAGTGAGTGCTCAGGTGGCGAAAGTATTAGTTTTCACTAATCAAATTTATTTGGTCATTTGTTAGGAGGTCATTAACATGAAATCTTCAGTAAAGAGATTATGCTTGCACAGTGTTTTTGATAGATGACATTGATTCACTCACCATGTTCTTCTTTTTTTTTTTTTCTTTCCAGGTCTTGATACTTTTTAAATTGATTCTGCTAGAGAAAAAGGTAATGTTTTTAGGCTGAGGCAAGTAACTGAAGTAGAAATTGGGTTTTGTTTCCTTATGAATCTATGTAGAATACACTAGTGGAAAACAAAATTGGTACCTGAAGTCATAACAACAATTCTGCATCCATATAGAAATTGGGAAATTATACCACAAGTAAGTGGTGTGTGTGTGATCTATAAATGTGCCTTCACTTCAGTTCTGTCCACACTCTGCCTTCTTTGTAAGTGTCCCATCCAAAGTGAGCAAAATGTGATTAAATAGAAGTAAAGAAGTATTGCATCTTATAAAAGACAAGGAAGGATGCATATGATGCTAATAACTGTGTGAAGGAACTGATAGGAAATGCTGGTGCCTAAAAGCTTTACAGGGCTTCAGCAAGTAAACCTTCAGGTTTGAAATAGGCACATCAATGGAAACAAGTGCTAGAGGTGTCCTTCAGACCTGAACTGCATGGGCACCTGCAGGAGGCAACATCAAGAATTGTATGTTAGGTCAGTCTGAGCTCAGGTTATAAATTGTTAAAACCCACTGAGTTCTAGGCTCAGTGTCAGCTGAAATTCTGTCCTTTAAGGTGAGTTGCTTGCTCTTACCATGCTTTTTCTGTGGCTGCTGCAATTGGAATTCACTTGCATTGAACACAGGAAAGAGAAAAATAGTACAAGATAATGTATGTAGTCTGCTTCTAGCTGAGTTAGCATTAGACATAGAATCAGAGAATGATTTTGGTTGCAAGTGGCCTCCAGCGGTCTTCTAGTCCAACCCCCTGCAGTCAGCAGGGACATCCTCTACTAGATCAGGTTGCTCAGAGTCTTGTCCACCCTGACCTTGGATATCTCCAGGGATGGGGCCTCAACTACCTCCCTAGACAACCTGTTGCAATGTTCCACTGTTTTCATGATGCAGAATTTGTTCCTCACATCCAATCTAAACCTGTTCTGCTCTCATTTCAAACCATTATCCTCATCCTATCTCTACAGGCCTTTGCAAACAGCCTCTCTCCATCCTTCTTGTACCCCCTTTCAGGTACTGGCAGGCTGCTATTAGGTCTCCCTGCAGCCTCCTCTTTTTGGGGCTGAACAATCCCAGCTCCCTCAGCCTGTCTGCACAGGTCTTTCTCTTGGTTCCTTTCATTCACTAGCTTGTAGACTTGCAGGTCCAAGTGGAACATGAGTTATTATTCATCAGGTACTTCTAAAGCATCTTCCTGGCATCAACAGAAGTCTTTTAAATCTGAGTCAGCAAACTTGCACTTTTAATTTGATCATAGACCTGTGAAAGTGGCCTATAGAGCTATCAACTGAGAGAATTCTGCATTCCTTTGCAGTGTTGATTCCCAGTATTTTCAACTAGTATTGTGCTGCTCAAGGACATGAAAATGGCATTGTTAAACAAGCTGACTTCTAGGGGGTTTTGTTTGATTTGGATTTTTTTTGGTGGTTGGTTTGGTTTTCCCTCCCTCCTAGAGGTCTGTCTTCTGTTGCTTCTTTCCTTGCTAACCTTCAACACCTCCCTTTTGAATTTTTAAGTAATTGACTAATCCCAGTCACTCTGATTTACAGAATCATAGAATGGTAAGGTTGGAAGGGACCTCAAGGATCATCCAGTTCCAACCCCCTGCCATAGGCAGGGACACCTCCCACTAGTACAGGTCACTCAAGGCCTCCTCCAACCTGGCCTTGAACACCTCCAGGGAGGGAGCAGCCACAACCTCCCTGAGCAACCTATGCCAGTGTCTCACCACCCTCACTGCAAACAACTTCCTCCTAACATCCAGTCTAAATCTCCCCTCTGCCAGTTCAAACCCATTGCCCCTTGTCCTGGCATTGCAAGACCTCGATTTAATTAAGGTGATTCTGTTTTCCCAGCCTGAAATGCTTTACCAAAGTTGATAGCAGTCATGTCTTCTGATCCCCAAAATTACAGTGTTTTTAAACCATGGGAGGATAGCTTTAATAAATGCATGCTGCACTTGTCCTGCTTTTCATTTACCTGCATATCTTTTAATGTGTTTTCTTAGATGGTTTTGAATAGGGTTTTTGTCAGGATTCTGGAGTGCATGTTATTATGACAAAGATTTTAATGTGCTAGAAATGAATAAGAGCTTACATGGCATGCCAGGAACAACCTTTTTCTGTCACTCATTCAGTGGCTGGATCAATTTTGGAGGAATGTCAGACTGCCTGACAGAAAAATCTGACTGCTAGCCAAGTGCATGTTACACCTGTAGGGATGGATTACAAAGTGTAAGGNTAGTGGGAGGTGTCCCTGCCTATGGCAGGGGGTTGGAACTAGATGATCTTTGAGGTCCCTTCCAACCTTACCATTCTATGATTCTATGAAAAGGCATTTCAGTAGTTGTTTGGAAGAGCTTTTAATTGCTAAGCAGCCTTTCTAAAATAAGATAAAAAGCAATGCCTTGAAGAGTTTGCATCTGTTCTGCCTATTAATGCCATGCTTAAGTGTAATTTTATTTCTCTCATTCTCTCCTCCGTAATTCCCCTCTCTTCTCTTGCATGATGTCTTCCCACCCTTCTGCCACCAGGTGCTGTTTTATATTTCTCCAGTAAATAGATTGGTTGGAGCTCTGATGACTGTCCTGTCACTATTTCCTGGTAAGAAGAGAAGTTTGGACATCTTTCCATGTGCTTTCTGCTGCTAAGTGAGCCTGGCTGTACTGTTTGGTTTGGAAAACAACCTATGTGGCAATAGAGTTAATGTTGGTATGTTGCCTGATGAATGGGTGATTTGTATGTGTATTCATGGACTATGTCCACATCAAACAGTTACTTAAAATGAATATTAAAAAAAAATATTGAATATTATACAAAAATTAATATTAAAAAAAAACCCAAACAACTCTTTTCCTTCTGCATAAGCTCTTCAAACAGAAAAGAAAAACCCACACAAAACAAAGCAAAACAATCACCAAACAAAAACAACAATAAAAAACCCCAAACAACAAGCAACGCAAATCTAAACCTCCTAACCTTGCTAATTCTTAGCTTTAAAGCAAAAAGAGTGGAGGCAGATTCTTTGAGAGAAAATGTGTGCGTGTATGTTGCGGGGGGTTGTTTTGGTTGGTTTGTGTTTGTTTAACACATTCCCCCCAAAGCAGTGTTGTAAAATATTTCATTCCCACCCTGCACACGAGAGCATTTGGTTCATTGTCTTGAACAAAAATCACTCCAATGTCTGTTGAGATGCTGCTGTTCATGTTCCAGGTATGATTGAACATGGCCTTACTGACTGCTCGCAGTACAGGCCGAGAAAGAGCATCTCGGAGGATGCTGGCTCGCGGGAAAACGCGCCGCGCTTAGATCTTTCTGCCTCCGCTGCTGATGCTTCAAATGCAAACTTGGCAACGGGAAAGGGAGATGGGAAGATGGCAGAAAAGCATGCACTGGAAGGTCAGAAAGCAAATGTGCCTTTCTCCCAGTCAGAGAAGACTTGCAACGGAGCTCAGTCTTCCAGTGGTACTGTGCACCGCTTGAAAGTTCCTTCCCGTGCTTCCCCAGCGTCCTCCGAAAGTGACTGGGAGACCTTGGATACTAACAGTTTGGAGGAGTCGAATTTGATGGAGGAGCATGAAAATGCAGCATCACAGCAGGCTGAACACCTTCCAAGCAAAGGCATGAGCTCAGAAAGCCTTCCAATCACTGTGCAGCCCCAGGCCAATACAGGCCACACAGTGCTTGTCCCGGGCCTGATCTCTGGGTTGGAGGAGGACCAGTTTGGTATGCCCCTGGCCATTTTCACAAAGGTAAACCTGTTCTTCCTGATGCCTGCTAACTCAGGGACATCTCTTTCAGAAGTGGCCAATAGTTTTGGTTACCCAGCTCCAAATGGACAGTGTACAGGGTTCTACAAAACACGTAGGGAGTCTCTGGCTAGTGTCTGTGTTCCTAGACAGGGGGGAAGTGCGAGTGTGTGTCTGAGAGATGTGCCCATGCACACATGCACTCCACTTTCCTTTCCTTGCATCCCTATGCATATTTACATACTCTTTGCAGTTCTATTGATGGTAACCTCTAACCCCAGTGGGGCTAATAAATGGTGTATGTATCAGTAACTACTGTTTTCTTGTACTCTCAAGAATTGATCTGACCTATGTGGGGCAAGATCAGAGTACTTAAGAAGTGTTTAGATACCTTAATCTCAAGTTGGGAGGCATCCCTGCCTGTGGCAGAGACATTGGAATAGATGATCTCTGAAGTCCCTTCCAACCTAAGCCATTCTGTAACACTTGTTTCTTTGGTAACACTTCTGTAAGATCTGATCTCCCTTCATTTGTGCTCTTTTAAAAAGGATGGAAATAAAAGTTGCTACACTTAGAAGTGAATTTGGGAGCTGACAGTTGATGCTCCAAGTAGGGAAAGATTTGCCAGTAACTAACCCTTCCTTTGCCACTTTCTTGAGCTGTATTTTTGGAGAACTTTCCATTTCAGGTTGCTCATCCCTTTCAAAGCACCGTTGTTCCTTTGACACAGGCTGTTTCCTTCCAGCCGATAAGAGCTTGTCATCTGGTAATGCTCTCCCTGTGTCTGCCATAATAAAAGGGAGTAGCTGTGCTCCTTTCTGCTGTGTTTCCAGTTGCCAGGCACTCTGCGATGAAGTGCACGTGCTCTTGGTTTCTGCTCAGTATGCCATTAGCCCTTCTGAGCTTCCACTAGTGTGCCTTGTGCCATTGGTGAGACACTGGCACAGGTTGCCCAGGGAGGTTGTGGCTGCTCCCTCCCTGGAGGTGTTCAAGGCCAGGTTGGAGGAGGCCTTGAGTGACCTGTACTAGTGGGAGGTGTCCCTGCCTATGGCAGGGGGTTGGAACTAGGCGGGGAAAAATGAATAGAGACAACTTTTGATTTATTTTTTCCTAATTTCTGGCTTTATTAATTCTCTAAATGTCTCTGTTACTGTAGGGGTACCTTTGTTTGCCATACATGGCACTGCAGCAGCATCACCTCCTGTCAGATGTAACAGTCCGCGGCTTCGTTGCGGGAGCCACCAACATCCTGTTCCGGCAGCAGAAACACCTGAGTGATGCAATTGTGGAAGTATGAACCTTGGCATTTGAACTTCTTGACCTAGAGAGAGGGACTGGGGGAGAGGGAAAGCAGAGGTTGTGTTTTAAATACAGTTTAAAAGTTTCCCCTTGGTGCCCAAATTCTGAGCAGATTCCCTATGAGATAATTCATTGAACACAGAAGCTTATTGAATTTGTGGTGTTTGTTAGGGCAGGGTTAGGTCAGCCGTGCAAACCTGAGGCATGTTTCTCTCTGTATTCTTCATTATTTGAATTGGTTGAGGCACTTTTCAAGTCTGTATTCTGTTGCTGCTGTGATTGTACTTTTCATGTCATGGGAGCTGGTTTGATGACTTTGTAATAAGGTTTTCAAAAGTAATCAATGCTTGCAGCCCAGAAGCAGGTACAGTTGAATACTACAGCACATTGCTCTGGACTTCCTTTGCATTTAATCAAGAGGGTAAAGAAAAAGGTGTCTGAGTAAACACTGGGTCAGGTTTAGCAGATGTAAAAAGTGTCTAAGGAAAGGCTGGGCTGGGTTTAGCAGACCTAAAAAGTGTCTGAGGAAAGGCTGGGCTGGGTTTAGCAGACCTAAAAGGTGTGTGAGGAAAGGCCGGGTCGGGTTTAGCAGAGCTCAAAAGGTGTGTGAGGAAAGGCCGGGTCGGGTTAGGCAGAGCTCAAAAGGTGTGTGAGGAAAGGCCGGGTCGGGTTAGGCAGAGCTCAAAAGGTGTGTGAGGAAAGGCCGGGTCGGGTTAGGCAGAGCTCAAAAGGTGTGTGAGGAAAGGCCGGGTCGGGTTTAGCAGAGCTCAAAAGGGTCCGAGGAAAGGCCGGGCCGGGTTTGGCAGAGCTCAAAAGGGTCCGAGGAAAGGCCGGGCCGGGTTTGGCAGAGCTCAAAAGGGTCCGAGGAAAGGCCGGGCCGGGTTTGGCAGAGCTCAAAAGGGTCCGAGGAAAGGCCGGGCCGGGTTTGGCAGAGCTCAAAAGGGTCCGAGGAAAGGCCGGGCCGGGTTTGGCAGAGCTCAAAAGGGTCCGAGGAAAGGCCGGGCCGGGTTTGGCAGAGCTCAAAAGGGTCCGAGGAAAGGCCGGGCCGGGTTTGGCAGAGCTCAAAAGGGTCCGAGGAAAGGCCGGGCCGGGTTTGGCAGAGCTCAAAAGGGTCCGAGGAAAGGCCGGGCCGGGTTTAGCAGATAGATGCAGCTATGTAATCAGCATGTGTTAATAACCCAAGATAGCTGTATATAGGTAACCAAGTGGAGAAATTGACTTGAGAGCCTTCAGGAAGCTACATGTAGGCACCAAACTGCCCCTGCCAAATCTTGTCCACTGAGCAGCTTCTAGGAGGTGCCAGGAAGTGGATCAGGTTCTCGTTGTGTCAGAGCAGCATCAGTCAGTCTGCTCATGATTTCTTTGACCTTTCCTTTCTTCCTGCTGTTTTGGGAGGCTGTGGGTTTGGGTTTAGGTAGCTGTCTATGGTAGTATGTAGAAGCAGTTTTATTTAGGTAACTGTTTGCCCTTGGCATTATTCCAAACAGATAGAAGATGCTCAGGTCCAAATCCACGACCCAGAACTCCGAAAGATCCTCAACCCAACAACTGCTGACCTGAGATTTGCAGATTACTTGGTGAAGCACGTGACTGAGAACAGAGATGATGTTTTCCTTGATGGCACTGGATGGGAAGGAGGAGATGAATGGATCAGGGCTCAGTTCAGTGCTTATCTTCATGCACTCCTTGCTGCTGTGCTGCAACCAGGTAGAACAGATCCGTTGTCTAGGGCCTGAGATGAGGGTGGGTGTAGTAAGCGTTTGCTCTGTCGAGTTAAACATGTGGCTCACCACTGCAAATGTTTTATTTTAGGCTACTTTTTGTCTGTCCTTGGCTATCCTTGGTATTCCTTGACAAGCTTATTACTAAGCTTTACTTCATAGCCTTACAGACACTTTGACTGTCTCCTCCTCCTTGATTTAATGAAGCTTTCCTCCGATCTGTGATGAGACTTGTACAAAATAGATGTCTTGCAGACTCTGAATGTAAAACTGGGGAGCTAGTTGGATTCAAGGAGACATGAAGCTAAGTAGCTGCCTTCAGGAGGTTTTACTTGGCTGCTCCATCTTTTCCTTTCCTGTCATGGCCTTAAGTAGGGATTCACAGAAGTGGAGAGCATTTAGAGGCTACAGCCTCTGTGCTTGTGCTTTCTGGACCTCAGCAGTTTTTTCTTTAGTCTTAACTCAGAGGAAATTCTTAACTCAGAAGGAATTCTTTATGTTCCAACCTTTTGTGTGTGAATCTAACAAAAAAAATTGTTGTTCTGTTTGTACAAAATGTGCAGTTTGCCCAGCACTGACCTTGTTAATTCTTGTCCTGATTATTTGCCACAGTTAACTCATTCTGTGCTGTTTGTCAGAAGACATGGAGCTGTCAGTTTGGTTTTTAAAGCCCAGAAGATGCCAAGTCCTTTGCCTGACAATATTTTAAGATGGTTACCTGGCTGTTGGGAAGTGTCACAGTTTCCTGGGAACTCATTTCCTTCACTGACTGGCTCTAAAATGATTTCCTATACTCTTTGGTGTTTGAAAGGGGATTCCACAGTAGTTCATACTGCAGTTTTGGAGTGAATTTGGGATTTGCCAAATTGAAGTGAATAACAACAGAGAAGCTCAGTGCATCGGA
The DNA here is from genome assembly GCA_013399055.1 of Ramphastos sulfuratus. Lineage (NCBI taxonomy): Eukaryota > Metazoa > Chordata > Aves > Piciformes > Ramphastidae > Ramphastos > Ramphastos sulfuratus. The sequence continues at coordinate 42,954 of WBNM01017765.1, read as the reverse complement.
GCAAGACCAATGCACAGGATGATTTTGTTCTTAATTGCTATGTGCCCATTCTCTCCCCTTTTCTGTCTTTCCCAAAGTCAGGAGGCCTTTGTTTGAAAGGCTTCCTCCCCACCATTGTGCTCTTTACACAGAACTTTATAAATGAATTAAAACCAAGAAAAAGGAGGTTTAAGATCTTTTTTTTTCCTTTTCTGCCTGTTGTCCTGGCACTGTAGATTTGAGACACTTCAAAAACATTTTGCTGTTCCTTTTTTCTCAAGTGTCCAGTTCCCAGTACTAGATTTTTAGTTGTCTTTGATTTGCTAAAAGCCTAGAAACATTCATAAGGAGCAAAGTAATTTGTCTTGTATTACCTCTCTGCTGCAAATTCTCACCTTTATTTTATCAGACAATGAAAAGACTTTGTCAGACTTTGGGACAGCATTTGTAGCAGCCTGGAAAAATACCCACAACTACAGAGTGTGGAATAGCAACAAGCACCCAGCTCTTGCAGAGGTAAATTCTAGGTAAGCAAACCATTTTTTAGCATTCATCTTTGAAAGCTCCTAGTAGGTGTGGCCAGGCACATGGCTTTGTGGAATCACAGCATTCCCCTTGTGTCTGCTGTGAAGCCCTGAGGGTATTCACTTCTAAGTACAGAAACCCAAGCACTTCTTTTCTTTAATACCTTTCTCTAGTTCTGTGCTAGAGTTTTATGATGAAAAAGATATCCAGAGTCAAGTGAAACTGGTTCAAGTTGATTGTTGGCTGTCTCCAGCTACTCAGTTTGCCATTGATTAGGAATTGTCCTTAAGTGCTTCTGCTTTTTATTGATTGCTTCTGAGTGTCATCACAGAATGGCTCAGGTTGGGAAGGACCTCAGAGTTCATCTCCTCCAACCTCCCCACCCTGGCCAGGGACACCTTTCAACTAGACTCAGCTGCTTAAGGCCTCATCTAGCCTGGTCTTGAACACCCCCAGGCAGGAGGAAGCCACAGCTTCCCTGGGTAGTCTATTCCAGAGTCTCACCACCTTCCTACTGAAGAACTTCTTCCTCAGCTCTGCCTCAGCTTCAAACCATTCCATTCCCCCTTGGCTTGTCTCTAGACACCCTCAGGACAAGTCCTTCGGCAGCCTTCCTGTAGGATCCCTTCAGGTACTGGAAGGCAACTCCAGGGGGACCCCTGGAGTGTTCTCTTCTCCGGGCTGGACAACCCCAGCTCCCTCAGCCTGTCCTCACAGCAGAAGTGCTCCAGCCCATGGATATATCTGTGTCCAGGACTGTCATTGCTGGGGATGAAGGGAAGCTGGCTGGTTGATGTTGCATCATTTTGCCTTTGGGTTGGTTTCTGTGTGTTTTTGCTGAAAGATGAGGTGATGCCAGGCTTGGCAACCCTGCTGACTCTGCACTGTGTTTTGTTTAGCATGAGTTATTAACTGCACTGCTGGGAGCTGTGTGTGCTTTTGCTTTCTCAGCTGTTGTAGACCAAAGAAAGGTTTTTTTCTTTAGATCTACAAAGCTCTTTTGGTCTACTTAAAGGATCTTTATTTCTTTTATCTGCTCTGTGTCACTAGAAGGAGATGCCTCTGCCTTTGCTCTGTGAATAGAAAGCATCTTACAGTAGTTGATAAGAAATCTGAGTGATCACTGAGCCATAGCCTTCTGTAAAATGGTACAGGAGGATGTCTACAGAAGATGATTTTACGTATTTGTAAGCCACAGAGAGAAGCACAACTAATAACTGTGTGGAAAAAAAAAATCCCACACACCTTAATATTTTCTTGCTTTTGTCCTCCCCTTCTAGCCACCCATTCCAGGGACAATACTCTGTATCAGATGTGAAGTTAAGATTGTCCCAGTAAGTACTTGGATTTGTGTTTTTTTTAAGTGTGGTCAGGTTTTAGACAGTTCATGAGTGGTGCTTTGATCAGCTGAACAGAATAGTGATTTTAAAAATAGTGATTAAATAGTGATTTAAATCAACCTGATGTATATGAAACTATACTCAGTGTTCTCCTGCAGAACATCACCACATTTAGAGATGGAATATTTGCCTGAAGTAGGGGGAAGCAGTGCTAATTCTGTGTTGGACTTCCCAAAGAGAGGCCTGATCTTTGGCATTGCAGGGATTGGGAGGTTTTGGTGTATTTATATGTAAATAGTAAACCAGGAGGTGTATTTATATGTAAACAGTAAACTAAAGCTGTTTAAACCTTTCCTCTCTATGTTGACTTTAGGTCTCATTGTTAGAATAAATCAGCTTTAAACAAAAATTAGCTGTTCTTTAATGCAGCATTGTTCTAAAAGTCTCAAAGCTCACCCTGTGTGTACTGAGACATGGTTTGGTTTCTTCAGGTTAGAAGTTGCAGGTGAGTTTTACTGCACCAGACTCAATTGAACTCCACATTGGCCTCAGCTCTTACCTGTAGTATTCAAGCATAAGCCTCAGTGCTGTTTTTTGTTCCCAGAGCTGTTCAGCCCTGGTTGGAGCCAGAATTCAGTCTTGAGTTGCAGTTAACTGTTCCTTCTTGCTTATGCACCAAGCAAAACAGATTATTTGCTCACCATAGAACAACAGAAACTGGTTCTCTAGGGTGCCTGCACATGAGCAGTGCTGCTGAGTCTGCACCTTTCTGGACTGGAGACAGTACACTGTGAGCAGGTTTACACCAAAGGCTAACATAAAAGAACAGCTTGAGGAATAAAAACGTTCAGACTTCAGCCTGCTGAACCTTTTTGTTGCTTTTGCTGACCAGTGGCAGATTAAATTTCCATGGTGGCGATTGGGAATGCAAATTATTCAGGAGTTACCTCAAGGTGATTGCCCTCAATAAGGTGCATGCTGATAGCAGCTCTCACTGTTAGTGGATGGGCTTTGTAGACAGATGGAATTTGAAAGATGTGGTGGTGCCTGTAATCTTTTACTTGCCTTATTTTAATTCCTGTCTTGCTGCCTTTCTTCCTCTGAGCAGCTTCCCTAACTGACCTGCATGCAAAAGATGCATGCAGGAATTCAGGGCTTGCTTCTATACATATATATCTTTTATATATATATATATGCTATGTAAATCTCTGTGGCTCTCATTGTGTATTTTAACCATGTGTTTTATTTACACTTTTTGAAATAATAAGAAGTCAGTCAACTAACAGTCTTCAGTGTCTCTCTTGTTTAGCTCTGTGCAGAACAGTGAACGTGGGAAGAAGATTGGAAACGCAATGGTTTCCACCAGCAGAAATGTTGTGCAAACAGGAAAGGCTGTAGGTAAGAAATTCCCTTACAACCAGCTTGCATCTAAACCATCTCTTTGTCTGAAAAGCATCCTATATCTCAGCCAGGTTTTGTTTGAATTCCACTGCATTTATAACACACACACAAAAAACAGAGTAATTGTTCAAGGGGTAAAGCTGCTGGCTGGGACTGTTTCTGTTGTGTAGTAGGGGGAAGAAAAGCAGCCAGACAAGGAAATCAGTGTCAAATCCTTTTCTAGTGTGGGCTGGAGGTGGATGTGGGAAAAGAGATTTTTTCAAGTACAAGCTTTCATGTAATCTGGAAATGCTTAGACCACAAAATCACCTTTTGCATTGAATCACAGAATGTCAGGGGTTGGAAGGGACCTCCAGAGATCAAGTCCAACACCCCAGCCAGAGCAGGATCACCTAGGGCAGGTCACACAGCAACATGTCCAGGTTGGCTTTGAAAGTCTGCAGAGAAGGAGACTGCACAACCTCTCTGGGCAGCCTGTTCCAGTGCTCCATCACCTTACATTAAAGAAGCTTCTCCTCACACTGAGGTGGAACTTGCTGTGCTCCAGCTTATATCCATTATTCCTTGTCCTGTTAGTGGGTGCTGCTGAAAAGAGCCTGGCCCCTTCCTCTTGGCACCCACCCTAGCTGGTCTCAATCTTGGATTGAAACTTTGCAGAGCTGGTTGAGATCAGAGACAGACCCTTTGTTGGTTTCTGTGAAGTGTTGGAGCAGTCTGTGATTTTCTGGAAAAGGACATGTTGCACCTGGGCAGGGGCAGCATCCCATTGTCACCTTGCACTGCTAGACAATGTGACTTCACCCACTGAAGAATCTGAGAGTTGTTCTGCAGTAGCTTTGCCAAAAACTGGGGCTTCCTCGCTTATCCCTGTGAAGTCTTTGTACTCTCTTTGCTGCTGTGCACTCTGGCAAGGAGCAGCTTTCAGCCCAAAGTCCAGCAAAGCCTTCCAGGGGAAGGACAACATAGACTGTTCCTACTGACTTGCTGCCTTCAGGTTCACAGGCTCACAGGATGTCAGGGGTTGGAAGGGACCCAAAAACATCATCCAATCCAACCCCCCTGCCAGAGCAAGACCAGACAATCTAACTCAGGTCACACAGGAACACATCCAGACAGGCCTTGGAAGTCTCCAGAGAAGGAGACTCCACAACCTCTCTGGGCAGCCTGTGCCAGGGCTCTGGGACCCTTCCAGTCAAGAAGTTCTCCCTTGTGTTGAGGTGGAACCTCCTGTGCTGCAGCTTCCATCCATTGCTCCTTGTCCTATGCCAGGCAGCAAGTGAGCAGAGCCTGTCCCCCCCATCCTGACCTCCAGCTCTCAGATATTGATGAGCATTGATTAAATCCCCTCTCAGTCTTCTCCAGACTAAGCAGCCCCAGGTCCCTCAGCCTGTCTTCATCAGGCAGTGCTCCAGTCCCCTCATCATCCTTAGAGCCCTCCCTTGGATTCTCTCGAGGTTCTTTGAATATTTTCTGACACAGGCTCTGGACTTAGATTCCAAATCCCAAACTGGGCAATAGATTGTGTGATTTGTAAAGAATACCTCTGTGCAGCAGCTTGGTCATGCTAACAGGACACCACTGATCTCCTTTCCTCTGTTTGGTACCGCAGGGCAGTCGGTTGGGGGAGCCTTCACGAGTGCCAAGTCAGCTATGTCGTCCTGGTTTTCCACTTTCACACAGTCAACCCAAAGCCTCGGGGACTAAGAGATGGCTTTTTCAACCATGCTGCTGACTCTTTCAGGTGCAAAGCTTTCTCTGAGCTGTAAAAAGACCACTCCAAAACGCCAGAGTGGAGGTTAACTACCCAGGACCAAACCCAAGGTATCTGTTGCTTGCAAGCAGCCTTGGAACGTCAACATTCAGTGTCACTTAGAAGTGTGGCAGAAGGGTGAGTGTCTCCATACAGTGGGAAGGCATCTGCAGTCTGTTGGTGGTATTTAAAAATCACTGCTGCTCTTCAAAACTGAGCCTTTATAAAGACACTGGCAAACAGGGCTTGTTCCAAGCCAGATGTGTTTGACTTCAGATTTGTACATTTTCTTTGGATGTCGACTATATTTATGGAAAGTAGTTCTATTTTTCAAACCAAATAGCCAAATGTTTGTGAACTCTTGTTAGAAATAAGCAGAGTATAAATATTGGTCCCTTTTTCAGGCTGCATTTGAGAGCATCTCTGAGAAAAGTATATGCTGGAAGCAAAGGGTTCCAAGCCAGGTGGAGCTTTCTTGCTGTCACCTGCAAGCTGGAGTTGGCAGGGTGCAGGGCAAGACTGTGGCTGTCTTCAGAGTCTTATTCCTTTCTCCTCTGTAGCCATCTGCAGTTGTTGGCATTAATTTGCCTCCAGCTCTCTTTGTGTGTCTCCAGTCTGTGTGACAGTTACAAACTCAGTGTTTTCTTGCCACGACACAGTAGGCCTTGGTAACTTGGCACATGTTTTGGCTGTGTTTCTACCCTGGCACGTGAATGAGATGGATTCCGGTTGGAGAGAGAGCTTCAGGAAGAGTACTGCAAAACAACTCTCCCCACCTGGGATTGGATCACAGACAGTTTTGTCAGGTCTTGCTTTGTTAGGATGTAATAACACCTTCAGTGTAGTTACCTCCATGTGAATAGCAAGTACTAAACCTAGCACAGCAGCAGCCTCTGCCTGCCTCTTGGGGGTTTACCAGTAAACTTAGGCAGACTCTTCCAGACAAAAATCAGCTCTGTCCGGTTTCTGCGTTGACTCAGGGAATGTTGTGTTTGGATAACTACTTTTTCTTTCTCATAAGGACAGTAACACTAGAACTGAGAGAGTAACTGAGATGGCTCAGCTGGTGTCCTTGTGGGAGGAAACACAAGAGTTTATATGAAGAGCTGAGGTGTAAAGCTTTACTTCCTATGTAACGTGCATGCGGCGTCTTCTGTATGCAGATCTATTCCACTTCCTAGATTTCCTGCTTCTGAGAGAGATTATGTCCTCTTTCTGGCAATGTGTGTGCCTCTAAATCTATGCCTTCTGCATCCCCACCTGGTACCTGTTAACATTTTCCACATTACATTGTCAAATGTTCAAACTTAGTTTCTCTCAGTATTTTGCCACATTCTCTTCTGGGGCCAAGATTTCGAGTTGTGATTATTGCTTGTATTCCTCATCTAAAATACAGCAGCTGTACAAGAGATAAACAAGAAGGGTTGAATGTAATTTGGTTGAAGAAATGAAGTTCTGTTTTCTTGAGGTGCATTTTAAAAGCTGATAGAAAACTCACACTTGTATCATGTAGTTGCTGTCCAACTGCATTTTCCATTTCCTTGCTTGAAACAGCAGTTCAAAAATAGAGGATCTGCTTAAAAAAAAAACCAACAAACTTCATGAACATTTTTTCCAAGGACAGAGGAGATGGACTGGCTGTGGAGAAGCCAATGGTACACAGCTAGCTGGAGTAGCTTCATTTGTGAAGGGCAAAAAAGGCCCTGAAAGCTTTGCTCCTGACATGCCAGTGAAATGTAAAATGTGTAGAACCGCAACTCTTGCTCCTGCTCCGTGCCTGCATTTGTGTCTCCTAAAATTTCCAATGCTCTGCTCTGTTCTATTCCACAACTCTGTACCAGATATCTTTTCAAAGGCTGAGGAATATTTCATGTGAAGTAAGAGCAGTGCTGCATTTATTCCTGCTAAGTCGAGAGCTTTCCGATTCACCATGGAGATGAACAGAATAAAAAGTCATCACTTGGCACGTGGCTGCCTGGGATTTAAGTGCTCAGGCTTCACATTGTAGTGAAGGCTGAATCAAGGTGCATCAAGGATTTAAACGCCTGGAAAACTAACTTCAACTTAAGGCACACTAGGAGCTCAGAATGGGGAGCTCTAGGAGCCAGGCAAGTGGCTGGGATTCACATGTACCAGGTTACAGAAACAGGACCTTCAAGGATCCCTTTTCAGTATCCTTGTCTTAGGCATCTTCTCACCTGTGTAGTTTCTGTACAGCTCTCCTGTGCCCCAAATTTAGAGCTGATTTGCGAGCTCTCTGCATTCCTCTTGGTTCCACAAACTCCTTCAATGGCCCAGGCACATTAGAAAACTGACTCCTTTGTTTTTGGGGGTGGTAGCTTGATCTTAGGAAAGGCAGAATGAGATGCCTTCTGCAGTACTGAGGTGGTGCTTTGTATGAGGACTTTGTTAGGCTGCTTCACAGCATTTCTCTTGGGGGGCAGGAGGACCAGGCAGACCTTTCTCTGTAGTCTTCCCACTGGCCCAGCTATAGTTATTGTGGAGCCAGCATGCAACTCTTGTGTTTGCCTTGCTTTACAAATCATAGAATAAGAAACTTGGATTAATTTTCCATCTCCTTATGAACAGGCATCCTGCTAGCAAGCTGGGCTGGGATTTAAATGCATCCACTGATTAAAACTCATAGTGTAGGTGAAGTTATGAAGTTATCTCCATAATATGTGGCCTTCATTAACACCACTATTTGCTCTTTGATATTTGCTTAAATCTACTTTGGGGCTGTAGGACTGCATGCAGCCACAGAAGTTCATCTAAGCTCATGTTGCAGTCCTCTTCCCAACTTAATGGTTGTAACCTCTTTAGTTAAATCCAGTGCAAATCCAAATGCCAATTTCTTTTCCTTCCCCCTGTTTTAAAATGTCCAGTGCATGGATTGTGACTTATTCAGAAAAACAGGCAGTCAGCTTCCATGTCCATGCCCCTGACACCCATTCCTGCACTGTAACAAAGGCCCAAGTTCCAGGTCGAATTGGTCACAGTGCCCCTGATGAGGGTGCTGTGAAGCTGCTGTTACAGCTCTGCCATGATGTATGTTGCAGAGGTATTTTTGCAGTGTGAACTGACTTACAGGTAACACAGTAGCACATAGCACACCTCTCCATCTCCATCAAGCTCTGCTTTTTGTACGTGCCAGCATTGGAGGGGCTGCTTATTGAGCATAAATAGCAGATATAAGCTCCCCAAGCCCCACAAGACTAAGTATTGTTTGACCTAATGTTTCATTTGACTCCCAGTGTTCAGCATTTCCCATCAATCCTTTTCAAGTCCTACCCTCAAATCCCATGCACATCCGACACCTCTCCTCAAACATCACAACACAATCAGCACCTTTAGATCACTGCTCTGGTGCATGGCACTTGTTTGACCTTCTACATGTTTTAAGCACCTTTTTATTTTGTCTGAACAAGCTTCTGATTTCCACAGAAGTTCTTACTGAGCAGAGAACCCAAGGTGGCAGTGTTGAATTCTAGAAGCCAAGGCACGAATGCAGATTTTAAACACAGAGACTGTTGCTTGAACATCCAACCGATGTATTGGGTTGTTGGGGTGGGGATTTTTATACCTTGTGCTGCTTGAAAAATACATCCAGCCTGCTTCAAATTCTGCCTGCTCAAAGAGCTGTATTATTTAAAGATGGGAATTCCAGCAGAAGACACTTGCAGGGTTTCATAGATTGGTAGATGCTCATAATACTCTGGCAGGTTTCTTGCCATTTCTCTTCTATTTCAACTGCTTATAGATGTTGCTTTCTGCACATTTAGGGCAGGAGGATCCTGCAGTGTAAGTTTTTGTTCTCTACTGGGTGGTGCTCGTTGTGAACTGATTGAAACCTTTGTAGGTCACAGACTTCTCTTAAGTGAGCAAGAACTTCAGGTACCAGTGTAAAACACTGATGTAGATCTAGCTTTAAAATAGTAACTACTTCACGTGGCTTATGGTATCTACTCAAACCCAGGGTGCTGAGTAAATTGGTTGCTGCACATCCAGTTCTCTGCCAGAGTGACCTATTTGAAGACTTCTGCTGTCACTGCCACTGTACCTAGCTGAGAATGATTGGGTGAATTGCAATTTCCAGTAGGAGGGAGCAAACTGCCTTGAGGGAGCATTCAGATGTGAATGAGGTGAAGCTAGAGTCTAGAAAATGGTTGCAATTATCTGAAATGGTGAAGTTTTTTCCCCAGCCCTATGCAAGTAGTTGTGCAATCCCACTGGAAGATAAATATACATCATGTTGTTGATGCAGTGTGATATCTTTACTCTCTTGCAGGTATTTAGTGTTCATTAAAAAGGGCAACGCAGAGTATTCATTAAAGGCAGAAACACTACGTCATTGTGCTGTGATTAAAGACGTGTGACAAAGTGCTTCATGGTGTTTCGAGTCTTTAATACTAGAGCAGAGGAGAGACTGACTTCAAAAAGCAGGCACAGAGCTTTAGTTCTGCCTTGGCTTTGGTCATGACCCCAATTTCTGTCAAGCACTGGAAGTAGTCTTTGGATTCATAGAAAGAAAAAAGTATGGAGATGGATCATTTCTGTCAGTTAAACAGTGAACTTGATTCCCCCTGTTTCTCTGCTCTGAGGACAGGCTCAGGGAGCTGGGACTGTTCAGCCTAGAGAAGACTCCAAGGGGACCTCAGCTGCCTGCCAGTGCCTAAAGGGATCTCACAGGAAGGCTGCAGAGGGACTTTTCAGAAGGATGTCTAGAGACGGGACAAGGGGGAATGGTTTGGAGCTGAGGCAGAGTAGGGTTAGACTGGAGCAGAGGAAGAAGTTCTTCAGTGTGAGGGTGGTGAGACTCTGGAACAGGGAGCCCAATGAAGTTGCCTCTTCCCTAGGGGTGGTGAAGGCCAGGCTAGATGAGGCCTTGCACAGCTGAGTCCAGTTGAGAGGTGTCTCTGAGACCCCATTCCTGGAGAAATTCAAGGTCAGGCTCAACAAGGCTCTGAGCAACCTGATCTAGTGGAGAATGTCCCTACTCAGTACAGCAGGGTTGGACTAGATGGAGGTCCCTTCCAACCCAGACCATTCCATGATTCACTGCCCTGTATCTGATTGGTTCTCTTCGAACAAAACTCAAACTTGCAGTTAGGTAGTGAAACAAGTGTGAGAATGAGTGAAGGCATTGCAAAACAGCATTGGCCAGCTGCCTTCTTTTTATTACTACAGGTAGGGGGAAGTAGAATTATTTCCGATTATAGTAGCTCTACCAAAAAAAAAAAAAAAAAAGCAAACTTTTCACATCCTCCAGCGTTGCTGTATTTGTAAAAAGCTGATTCACTGAAAATTGAAAAAAAAAGCAATTCAAAGCTAAAGTACAGGTGGAGTAGGCTGGTATTAGGCTGAAGCTTTGTAGTAAGATCTTAGCTTAGAACTGTGAGGGCTTGAATCATACCTGCTCTGTTGATGGAATGAGAGCTGTATTTAGCTGTTGTCTTTGTTCCCACAGAAGTCTTTCTCTAATTCAGCTGCTAGTGACCGTTTCCAGGCACAGCTTCCCTCTCAAATTATGCGAGGAAAGAATTCAGACTTGTCAATTGCATTTGCCAGCCATTTCCTCTGGGCTGAACACTGACTGCAGCACCTAGTTGTGTAAGTAAGTGAACTAATAGTATGTCTTGAACAGTCCCTGCAGGTCTTAAGTACTGTGTCATTAGTAGGAAATTAATTTTAAATAAGGTCCTACATCAGCTTGGATCACATAAATAGATAGGATCTAGGAACAACGCAAAAAACACAGAGTAGCAGCAAGTCATGCAGGCAGTGTTTTAAACACTAAATGGATTAAATCAACAACAGCTTTTTCAGGCTGTGTGAGGCAACTCTGACTTACAGCCACTGCACTTCAGTCCCCTATCTCCTGTTTCTTTTTTGCCCCTTTGATAAGAAACCACACATAAGATTTTAAACTCCTCTTGCAAGTTCTCAGTGTGGGAGCAAACTCACTCTGCTCCTTCAGTAGGCATAGACCATTTCCACTTGAAGAGCACAGCCTTGTCCTAAAGCAGGGTGCAAATGGCACTACAAAGCACTAGCACTGTTTTAAGGCATACTTCCTTGAACAGCCTCGCAGCCAGCTGTCCCAGGATCCATGAAAGCAATATAAACAGATCTAGCAGCAGGATCCCCTGACTCACTTTTCCCCTCTTACCTAAGCAGTACACGTATTTAGCTGTCCCCACCACTGATGTAATGCTAAATGCAAACATGCTGTGGCACCTCCATGGAAAAAAAAAACAAACAGTGCCATGCCTTGCCTCTTGCTGTAGGCATCATCATTATTCTGGGTCCTAGAAATGCATACATGGTACAAAACATTAGGGAGAGTTTTACTTTCTTGTAAAGTCTCTCTTTTGTAGTCAAAATCTCTTAATCACTGTACAAAACAAAGTTTTGTAAAACCACTTGAGACCTAAAGCACAAAAATGGATAGGTGGCAGCCTTGTGGAAGCTGCAGTTGTATTTACTGGCATTCGAAAGAGAATTAAGGGGAAGCCAGTGGCAGTTTGGGTGATGGAGTAACTAAATCTGCTCTTCATGCTTAAGATTGATAATAGGTCCCCATCTTATGAACTGCTGAAAAGACTCCTCGTTACCTCTTTAGCATCTCCTTCACTTTCAGTAGCTCAAGATCGGGCTGGTGACTGGAGAAGTGCTGACTGATAAAAACTGTGGTGGGGGATTGAAGTGCCACTCAGAGACAGGATCATGTAGAATGCCCACTTGACAGCTTTCACTCAGCAGTAAGCACCATCAGCTAGCATGCTTGGCTCCAGGCTTTTCACAGCTCAACTCTTTCAAGTCGCCTTCACCAAACTACTTGGTAGAAGTGTGTGTGGGTCAGTGTAGAAAGCACACTCAAACTCTGTCGGATTCAGTCTTTTTTAATAAATTAATGTCATTCAAAATACAGTGCCAGAACATGATGCAGCCGAACATGCTAGTAAGGTTTGTCATGAAGCACCTGTGTTTAGGTTAGGTTGGCGGCGCCCCGCTACTGCTAGTGGTTCCTGGGATTAATGCCAGAGCAGCACTAAGTCATCTGCTCCCCTGCACACACAGCACAGGATATTCCTGAACAGTTTGCTCCCCCCCACCCTCCAAAAGTAAAAAAACCTGATAGCTAAGGGATATCTATACACAATCACACTACAGTAATGCTTGTTATTAAATTAACAGAAAATAAAGACCTGGTTAATCCACACTAGAACTTTTGTTTTACAATGGAAAAATACATCAGCAGCAGGAAGGAATATACATGAGCCAAGGTTACTGTAATACAGAACGTGGAGGCATTTGCCGAGGAAAGCTCCACGGAGACCCGCACTATGAGGGCTGGCAACTCCTATTGCAAGCCCAGCAACTTAAGTCCACACCTGGTAAACTGCCAGCTGCTTGGAAGACCTGTTTTCTAAACAGACAGGTATAAGTTAGTGAAAATAGAACACATGCACCTAAGAGTACAGCTTGACTGAACCTGCAGTCAGTTTGCCCTGCATGTTACCATACACTGGAAGATCTACCCTTCCTACCACAGGTAGATCCATGGGATTTGTTTCTTTTTCTTTTCATGGCATTACTATACCAACATGGGTATTAGGCAGTACGGCACACTGCAATGAGGCCGCACTGACAATGACAGAGCTAGCACTTAAGTAGACCATCCAGAAGTAGTTCACCTCTAACTGGAAGATACTTTTGAAAGAGCTGTGACATCATCCTAGAAACAGGAACTACTTTTTTTTTTTCTGTTGGTTTTTGGGGTTTTTTTTCTGAAGCTAATCTGCCTGAACCAAGATTTCATAGAGCTAGAAATTAATTGTTTAGATGAGTCAGATGCTTAAGCTCATGATATACATACATGTTTCTCAATTATCAGGTAATAGTATTTTAGATTATGGAAGCAGATCTGCTCGTTCCATTGATTGGTACTGAATGGCTGCAAGTGTTAGGTAGGGCATAAAAAATACAACTGAGGAAAGACAGGTTTGACCTTGCTGCTTCCAGCCCTCTGCTTTCACAGCTGTTTATTTCATGATATCTGAGCACAGAAGCAGTTGTGCAGTCTAATCTGGGAGCTATACAGGTGGTAAAGTAACCATCTCCCCATCCAGCTCGAATTCATCAGCTCCATCTGGTGAGAAGAGATATGTTGGAGGTTTCCATGGGGACTCTTCGAGGCAGGATGGATACAACTTTCCTACAGTGCACCGGAAGTCTTTCCCCAAGTCCCACAGCACACGTTCAGATATGTGCTGCCTCAGGAACCAGCGGTCCAGTTCCAGGTCGTACTGGTAGGTGGCATACTTGGCTCTCTCGTTCATGTGGGTTTCTCGTATGAAGACGCACAAGGCGTTGGAGATGACGACGGCTCTGACGCAGGGGTCGGAATAGCGCTTGGCAGGGATGTTGGCTGCCATCCTCCACTCATTTTTATTCACGTCATAGATCTCCACAGTTACAGAAGACCCATCTACAGTACTGCTCGGCAGCCTTATCCCAGAGTTGCTGGCAATATGCAGTCCTCCAATGTAGAAGATTTTATCACCGAAGGCAGCGGCCGAAGCGAAGCACCTACTCGTCTGTCGCATCGCCATCTCCACCCACGCGTCTGACCGGGGGAAGTAGCAGTACATCAAGTTGTGTGCCATGACGTAGATGCAGTTGTGAACAGCCACTGCTGTGCTCCACTGCCACGCGCAAGGCAAGGGACTGACCATGGTCCACTCGTCTTTCTCGGTATCATATCTCTCCACAGTTCTCCTGTTGAGCTCTCCCCCGACGCTGTCTCCTCCGATTGCATAGATGTAGCCTTCACAGCAGACCAGGGATGGCTTTATACGAACAAACAGCATCGGCGTCTTTGGAAACCAAGTGTTCTGCTGGGCGTCAAACCAGTAAAAGCAGTTCACAGTTCTGAAGGCAGCCTGGAGCTTGCTGCTTTTACTGTGGTTAGTTTTTGTGTTTTTCAGGGGAACTTGCCCACCTGCGATGTAGATGTCGTTATCGGGAGTTACCAGCGTCCCCACCTTATGCAAGTCAGCAGGAGGGTTGCAGAGTTTGTAAACTTTTTCTGCCTGGGGGCTGTAACAGACAGAAGAATAAAGACTACCAGGGTTTTCAGCAGCAGCTTCAATGAATATCATCATCTCCTCTTTTGTCATACCTAGTCGGGGCTTGAAAAACTTGGGCATGGACTTGTAGAGTCCTTGCACCACCACTGACTTGTCATTGGGTGGCAACCCTTGAAACCAGGCTCTCTGGGTCACTTCCGACAGCGCGTCGATGCGGATTTGGCTAAGAACGGAGGACAGGTACTGCGATCGCGACTCCGTGTTGTACTCCAGCCAGAGCATCGCAGCCTCGCGAACCGTCTCCTCCTTTTCCACGTTTAAATTGTCACTGCTTAAAATATCTATCAGTAGGTCGTGTGAGAGTTGCATGAAAGCCTCCTGGTGGTACACGGCTGTGAACTTGTGCTCTACCATTCTTTTAGCACTCTGCTTCAGCTCTTCACAGCTGAAGAGGTCAGCAAAGCTTAAGAGGCGCACGCAATTCTCGGCGTTGATTTTTTTGATTAAGTATTCTCTGCACCGCTGTAACACATCATCTACCTGGATGGCAGAGAAGAAACACACTTCAGCACTGCTGCATGCAATCTGCTCCTTTACCTACCTGCATTTAACAGCTGAGGTCTGGAATATATGGTCAAGTACAGCAGTGACTTTACTCAGCTGCTCAAATGAGATCAGGTAGAGCACTGAGGCTGGTGAGGGGTTTGGAAGGCATACAGGGAGTGGTTGAAGGAGCTGGGGTTGTTTAGTGTGGAGAAGAGAAGGCTGAGGGGAGACCTTAGTGCTCTCTACAGCTACCTGAAAAGAGGTTGTACCGGGGCCAGTGCTGGTCTCTTCTCCCAAGTAACTAGTGACAGATGAGAGAAATAAGTTTTAAGTCGTGCCAGGGGAGGTTTAGATTGGACAGTAGGAAAAATTTCTGTACTGACACAGTGATAAGGGGTTGGAATAGGCTGCCCAGGGAGGTGGTGGAGTCACCAGCCCTGGAAGTGTCCAAGGAGCTGTAGATGTGGCACTTCAGGATCCAGTTTAGTGGTCATGGTAGTTGGATTATGGTTAGACTCAAAGATCTTAAGGGCCTTTTCCAACCTTAATGATTCTATGATTATGTCTGGTGGAGGAACTAATTGTCTAAATGTTAGAAGTGCCCTCTTTTGCTTCCACCTTCCGTAGGGAATGGAAAGCAAGGAGGGATGACTACCTGAAATGTCTGGCAAACAACTGCTGTCTATTTCAAGCAGCAGAACAAAAGTACTTTGAAATGGGTGAAGAGAAAAGCCTATATAACAAGGGGAAAAAAATGGTGTGGCAAATAGAAGCAGTTCCTTCACCCTTGGAACCAAACACTCCTACCTGTAAGAAGCAGGCAGTTTCATAAAGCTGCTCCACTGTGCTGTCACTTATTGCCAAGTTCCCCGTGTAGGCGTAGGTTATGATGATCTGCAAAGTGGCTGCATCCACGTTCCTCAGGTGTACATGTGTCTGTTTGCTTTCACTCAGCCCACTCATGAACATGGCTCTAAGGGCAGAGCAGACAAGCATCAACAGTAAGTACAGTCATCTTTAATAGTAACCTCCAAGTCTTCAGTGACGACACTCCAAAAGGTGAACACTCTTTCTGGTTGCCTGTTTACAGGTGTTTGCCTTAGGCTACCTTCTAGTATTTAAGATAAAGTGTTTGTACAGAGCATTCAAAAAGTAGTATGGTTGCCTTATGTAGAAATATAGTTATGCAAACTCTTCAGGGTTAATCAGCAGAGAACCCTAATGAGTTCAGAGATGTAAAGATGCAATTGAAAACTTTTCTGTGTTAGGTGGCAAGAGGGAAAAAACATCCCTCAGGAAACTGTTAAAGCATACACAGTTACATTTTAGATTCTAAACCAGAAGCAGCAGATTTGTGCAATGGACTGAGCTAAGTCAGAGCAAAAAGCAGGGTCCCCTGGGAGGAGGAGAAAGTTAGCTCAGAAAAATGGAGCAAGGACTAGCACTCCTTGAAAAATATCTTATAAACCATTCATCACAATGTGCAGAAAAGCAAGTTTGTCTGACACCAAAACCAATCAGACTTGGTCTGAACAAAAACAAAAAGCACAAATATTTCCATTACATCTTCCTGAAGAAAACAGAAAGACAAAAAAAAAAAAAAAAAGTTACTGTTTCCATAATGTTTTTCATACATCTTGCCCATTCTAGTTCTATAATTGCAGCACAGCATCTACCTAGATTCTAGAACTGTAAACCAGGTACTTGTCCATTTTCTTAAAATGGGGATATTAATTTCCAAGAGCATTTGCTATTTCTAGTTGCATTGAAAATTCAGCTCAAGACTCTTTATATCTATTTGGTGATATGTAGGACACCAGAGATGAGAGAAGGTTGAAGGGATGGTGGGTGCACCCTACGGTCCTGCCTCCAGCTGCAGATGTGAAGGAGACATGTAGATAGATTCCAAAGCAAAGCCATCCCAGGCAGCATCTGCTATCAAGAGTGACCACCTCTGTCTTCTTCTAAGCTCCTTCACTCAGGCCAACTTGTGTTTTAGCAGGTATTGCTGCCTCGCCAAGTGAGTATCAACTTGCTGTGCAGCTTTTTGAGAGTAAGCAAGGCAGTATGAGTGCAAGCAGACTCCTCTTCATAGCCAGGGAGAGGCAGCTGCTAGAGAGTCTGGCTCCAGTACATGCTCTCACAATGCTGAGCAGCCTGTGCCTGAGCTGGGCTGCCACAGCTCAGCATTTGAGCACGAAGATGGAAGGTGAGCTGGCTGCAGTCATACACAATGGCTAGGATCATGCTAAGAGATGCTTTCTATTCATCCCCCTCTCCAAGCAGCCTCCTAAGGGCTATCAATTTTTCATAATAAAGCTAAATTTAGGAAGCTGAGCTTTTTTTTTTTTTGTAAACTAGAGAAGAAAAACAGACCATGACAAAACCACAAGGCTGATGCTTCTTTTAACCAGCGCCAAAACCTCATGCCATAAATAATAAACACATATGAATAAGAGATCTGACTGCATATTCTAGCACAGCAGCACTCTGCGTGGACTCCTGACAGCTTTCCAACCTTATGATTAACCACCCACATTAAATCTGGCCACATATCCACTGCTTGTTACTTTATAGGCTGTTAGAACTATGTCACCTGCACAAAGACACCGGCAGTGTCTGCATCTAGCCATCGCACAATGCCTGTTTCAGCCCAGGTGAAAAAAGTTAACACAAAACCCAGCAGCAATAAAAACTCCTGTGAAAGTTATGAATTAATCCTCAAGTAGTTCAATGCAAGGAAGCAGACAACATACAGAAAGTACTTTAGAAGCATTCTGTGTCCTGAGCTCATCTCAACCTGAGAATGCAATTTGCAAACCTTCCCTTGATTAAACAGGAAAAGAAGTTAGAGTCGTTTCAGAACGCATCAGGGAGGTAAAACATGCATGGATGTCACTAAGGCTGCTTTCATGCTTCACAGTTTCTTCCAGACAAGCAAGCTAACTACACTGTGTTGCAAACAACAACAAAAAATTGGTTAATTGCTGCAGAAAAATCATGGTGCCTCATCATGTAGAACCTGCTGTGAAGATATCTGCAAGAGGTTCTGCACTCTACATCTTACTAATAACAACTCTGGAGAAGGCAAAAACCAGGACATCTGGGAAGCAGGAGCTACAGAATTAAAAAATGCAACAGCATCTCATTGGAGGGAAAACAAATTCCCCAAAACAAAAATCACATCCCCACACACACAAAAAAAATTGCACTGCAGCAAGGCTCTCAGGCAGGAGAAGAGTTTTTGGCTTCTTTGCTGATGACTGGGAGAAGGAAGCCATGAACTTGCACAGCAATCCCTACTCCCACCAGAGACTTCTGCTAAGAAACTACAGCTAATGAACATGGCAATGGAACTGCAGCTAATAAACATGACAATGGAACTCGCATAGCCAACTCTCAGTGTCCTTACCCCACCTTGGGAAATAAATAACTGAAACATTTCAATACTACATTTCTTATTCTTCATATTTAATAATTATTCAGACTTGACCTAAAGCAAATGAACCAGCACAAGTGTGATACTTTTTTCCACTTTCTGTAAAAAACTACAGTGCCTGTCCAGAATAAATGATGGAAATCTGATTCTGCTCTTTAAGTGACTGCAAAGAATGATATTTAGGTTTTTTTACTCACTTCACTGACGTTAAAAACTCTCTGCAGCAGATCAGTGTGTTAAGCAATTCAGTAATATTGCACTCAGAAGCAGGCATCATGAGTTTTCTGGAATCAACATATCCTAGTTTGAATACTTACCTGAAATAGGAGCTGCATGTGGCAAGGACCATCTTATGGCAGGGAAATTCAGTGCCCTCAACAATCAACACTATGTCAGTTAGCAACTGCTGTTCATAGAAGAACTTCAACTGCTCCAGCAAGGATACAGCGTACTCCGTGTTGATCTGCCTCTCATCCTGGGTAGACATGACTGTATTCCATTAATAGTTCCAGGACTAGAGAGAAAAGTCAAGATCTTTTCACCAGGGAAAGGTCAGCTGAATGTTTCTGAAGCAAGCAGGGAACAAACCAGCAGAGAGTCCTTCAGAAGTGCTACTGATAAAAAAAGGCAGTACTATCTTGGACTGCTGAATCAACGTTTCAGACTTTGACCTACTCTTAGGTCATCATGCTTTGACTTGATGTCACAAGCTGGTCAGAGACTTTCAAGAGTGTCTGCAGAGCTCCTGTTGAGATCTAGGACGCAGCAAACAAATGAGCAAAAGCCAGGTCTGAGGTAGATGTTGTGGTAACATCTCGTGAACAGTGGCAGCACTTCAGTCACTGAAAGCAGGAAAATAAAATTTACACATTAACACTAACAAAAAAAAAAAAAAATCAATCTTTCATAATTACCCCTTAAAATAATTGCCTAGCAAAGCTTATTACATTGGTAATAATTACTTACACTAAAACTCCTGTAGAGAGAAAAACAAACAAAAAACCAAAGCAGAAGACTTTGTGCATTCATTCTCATCAAGACTTAAGACTTGCCCACTAAGATTATTTATTTCATCAACACAGCTTCTCTTCTAAGAGTTAAAAAGAGGTTCACTAAGACTTTATTCCTCCCCCACTAAATTCCCCAGTTTTTTCACCTGTGCATTTCCTTCAATCCCTGATAAAATAGCCTCATTTTTTTCATTTCCATAGTAAACAGCTGGGTTTCCTGCTTTGTGGTTTCATGTACTTAAAGTTTACCAGTACTGGGCCACTAAAAAGGCATTTTCTTCACAATTCTATCATTTTCCAACTAAACTCAACGTCATCATCAATGCCCTCATTTCATCTCTGCCATTCTCCTTGGGAACATGAAGAACCGGAGCTAAAAATTAAAAAGCCATAGTCACCTAATTCCCAACACACATCTCTCTGCTGAAGGGCTTCACCTATTAACATCTCACATTCTATCTTTCCCTTCAGTCATTCCCATAGGTGAGCATGACTGCTGTAGGCAGGAGGAAAGTAAGGAGATAATAGGAGCAAAGGGATGCTGGAACACTTGGAGTGGTTATAACGCAATGACTACAGGCTACCACTGGCTGTTTTCTTGTTTGAACACTTCTCCTCCACTTAAAAATGGAGTCAGGATTTATTTTCCATGTGAACACAGAGTCATAGAAACATAATTATGGATGAGGTAGTTGTGACAGTAGTATCACCTAGTATCAGGTGTACNCAACCTTACCATTCTATGATTCTATGATCACAAAGGACACCAGAGTACCGCATCTATCAAACAGCTCCAGATTTAATCTTGCACTGTTCTTCCACATTCCAAAATCAAGGAACAACCAGGAACTGTGTCTAAAGTCCAAAACATGACTATCATTAGAGTTCATGATGAATAGGGAATACAGAATTGCTTTCCTTGAAACAGCATAATTTAAATTCCATACAGAAATACATGACTTGGTGTAAGATGAAGGCCAAAGAAATACCTGTCAGCCATATCAGAGATCTGCTGTGCCTGTAATACAATTCAAAGACAGCTCTTTTAACATGCATTCGTTTGAAACAGATTATGTTTAATTAATACTACTTTCATTACTAATAATTTAGTGTCACCAATCTCTTTCAGTGAAGAAATAACAGACAAAAAAAGGAACATCAAACTTACTTTTCACTGGTTAACAAAAGTAGTCAAAACAGTCAAACCCAGCATTTAACTGCGTTTGTTCAACTGAGGCCAGTTAATTAAAAACAGAAAAGGTGTTAATATTTGGAGGAGGAAGAGGGAGAGACTGTCTGCTGTAGTAACAGATACCAGCATCAATCTTGACTTCAGACCTTCCAGTTTGAGGTGCAATTAAGCACTGATGTCACTAAACCATTGGTATATCAAAGTTACACAAAGATACTGCTCTCCTAAAGCAACAACCTGCTTCAAGTCACAGCTTCTTTCCACCAAATTAGTATGCATCCTGTCTCTGCATCACTGACCAGTATCCTGGTTATCTGAGAACAGTTTAACATGCAACCCAATCCACTGACAGATTTTGCACTGAACTTTAAATGGCTACAGAAGACAGGCAGACTTCCTAAGTGTGCTAGACCCCCTGAAAGAAATAGCTCGTGGCTCTCCTGGTATCCCAGCTCTCTCCATAGCTTTGTTTTTCTGGATTAGGAATAAAGTTTAAAGAACAATGCAAACCAGTGGATTAAACTCTGTTTGAGCAGAGCACCAGTAATACTAAGCTTTAGCAAATGAAGTCATTGATACCATAATTTCCTATTCTGGTGTGATTTTAAAGAATAGAAATCTTCACAAACAGGGAAAAAAGCAAAACTGAAATGGACTGGTTTAGTCCATTTCCTTGGTGACAGAACCAGTTGAGGATGCCATGGAGAAAGTGATATACACCTGCTAGTAAGATTAAAGATGCTCTTGGCAGCATGTGGCTGACAGTAACTGAAAAAGCAGACCTGTTCAACAGAAGACAAGTTGAAACTGTGAAATTAGTTACTATAAATAGCTGGAACATCTGAGTATGACCCTCAGTAGCAGGCAAAATTGAGGAGATGACAGGAGTCTTGTTGCAGAACATTAATGTGAGGTGAACCACCTCTGAACTGTCCATTAACAGCACTGGAGTCCTTGTTTTACAGCTGCTCTGAAAGCAGCTTATCTTCATGATGTGCTCCAAGGAGATGGCACATGGTAGGAACGTGGTACATGCATGACTCCCATTTTCCACATCCATACTGTGTTTTGCTGCCAGTGAGAACTATTTGCTAAAGAACTAAAATTTGTATTACCACAGAGTCAGCAGTCGCATCCCATTCCTTTGTAGTGGAGCCATACTAAATAGTCCTCAGGAGAGCAATACATACCCTAAGACTCCTTGAACTTCTGGTCTAAAATTACCATCACTTATTTGCCCAAGAGAAGTGAATCTGATCAAAACATTAGGATAAGTGGAGGAGGAACATAATTTCATGCCTGGAAAGTCATCAGAAGTAGACCTCTCTCACAGCTCTCTGAAGAGTTCAAGACAATTTTAAAGCAGATACTCTCCTCAATTTAGAGGCTGAAAAACTGAGGCACTGATATAAGAATCAGCTCGTTAAAGGCCACATATTTGCCAAATAAGAGCTGTAAGAGGCTCAGTTTTCTCCAGTCCCAGCCTAACATCTCTGTCACTGCACTGCACTTGGTTACCATGCAGCTCTTAGACCTCAGCCAACTGAAAAACCACCAACCTGAAGAGATGCCTACACAGATGCACTGCAGTCTCCTGGAGTACTCACACTGGTCAACACTGCTGATTTATGGATAAATATATCAATGGCTGAAGTTAGCTTAATATCCTGAACTGAAATTCTAATAGCATTAAGAGAATCCTTGAGTAAAAGATCCATGAATAAGATTTTCCTCTTCAGTGGTGCCACTAGAATGACTATTTCATTCTGGGCAAATTCCTGGAAGTCAGCTTTCTAAAACAGAACTGGTAGGTAGCTGCTGGAAGGCCACAGCAATTGCAAACTCAGTTATTACAGAGTGATCAAAAGTAAGTCCCAATCAAGCTGGAGAGAATCATTAAGTAAGAGGTTGATAAGAGGGTTTGTTTTGGAGTAATTGCTTTTAGCTTAAGTAATTTTAATGCTGTGGCTTTTAACACTGGTTCGTGTGCGTCAAATCAGAATGAAACCATTCCAAAACTTAGTCATCAAATGTTAATTAGTTATGGGACAGGCTATTAATTGCCTTCCTGGAGTCTGTTTATCTTCTGAGGTTGGGCAAAGATTGATAAACATCGATACTGTACTACATACATGCAAGTGTTAACACTGTACCTCCATGTGCAACACGCATTGACTATTCCCAATTTACTTAGCAAGGAGAGGTCTCAGATACATTAATATTCTTGAAATAAAATTTGGTTTATTTTTTCCAAATTGGGCAAAACATATATATATAGATATGCAAATTTTTGTTGTTGAGTTTTAGACATTTTGATGCTAGAAAATTAATGTCTTCTGAAAATCCCATTAAGATGCCTACTTTCCAATGAAATACACAGGAAATTAAAAAAAGTCTATGAGAGGATGCAGGTTCCTATCCACATCTTCAGCCATCTAAATATCTCTCATCCTAACTTCACTAACTACAATTCACAGTTAATAAACCCGTGTGGAAAAAAAGGATAAAAAAATCATTGTCCAAAACTTATTTCCCTGGACATTACATTTATTTAATCTACTTTGAATTAAAAAGCTTTAAATACAACTTTTGTGCACTTTTAATCAAATTCCTATTTCCATCCAGGGGCAGCTTCATACAAATCACAAGTGAAAACACGTTTGAAGAAGTGAGTCATTCACTATATTTAACATAATAAAATGTCAGAATTGAGAACTCAACAAGGCTAAGCCAAACTACACAAGCATTCCTGTGAGGAGAGATAGCAATCCTCCCAGCTAGCAGTGAAAGCACCCAGCTCAGGCACTTCAATACTTAGGTACTCTCAAGGACATGCCAAGTTACAAACCACCCTTTCCAAACTGTTGTATCAACTAAAAGCGAAAGGAGGAATGCGAGCACTAAAAATGATTCAAGACCATGATGTAAATCAATACACCTAGCCAACAGATCTCAAGGATAGGAAAGAAGGAAGAAAAAGCAGTTGGAAGCTCTAGGTTCTTGAGTACTGTATCAAATTTGCATCCTTGGCAGCAAAAAAAGAAATAGGTAATTGATGAAGCAATTCCAGACCTGAAAGTTTTCCTCTCTTCAAAAGCCATCAAAGGTGTCTTTGATATAGCACTGCAGCCCAGAAACCCGAGGACATCAAGGAGACTCTAGTAAGGCAACAACATGAAATTTCACAACAAACTAAAGACCAGTTTATTCCTACAACATTCTCATCTTGAAAATTACTATTCATTTGGAAACTACTACTACTTCCCATACACATTATGCTTGGGAGGCAAGTTACAACTTAGAGGCAGGTGAGCTTTCTGAAATGCTGCAGAAGCCAGAGACCCGAAGTGTCAGGCTCCATGCTAACAACATGTTCGGTCACAATGCAGTCTTCATTACCAGCCTCTCTCCTGGTTTTCTGCTCCTAAAGGAAGCAATACACTAAAGGAAATACCTGCTCAAAAATAAAATTAGCACAAGATAAACCAACAGCTTCACCTGGCAACTGGCCCTCTACATGAAGCACAGGTAGTTTCCATCCCCAAGGGCGTTTCTGTTTTGTGGGAAGATCTGACCTGGTTTGGAAAATTAATCTTTGGAAGAAAGTGGGGCAGGGATGTCACCACTAAGAGCCAACCATGCACATCAGGTATGTACAGAAAACTGTTTGTTTATTTCTTCCTCTGCACTGCAGTATGTTAATGAAGTCAGTCTGGTTTATTTAACAACTTAAATTCCAGTTCACAGGTATACATCACTTCCTTAAATATTCACCTTGAGGTATGATGCTTAACTATAAATTCAAGCATTTCCACATTAAGAAACTAGATGAATAATTACTAATCTTAGCAATTATTCTAGTTTCTGAAAGGTTGAGTGCTTTATAATGGATGTCTTATTCATGCATCTAAAATTTATCTCAAGATGCAACAGCCACTAAATTAATGAAGTTTTAGAATTTGCACCACTTCTGGTTATTTTCCCAATCGCGTGACCAAAACAAAAAAGCCTGCCTCAAAACCTGCCTGCAACAACAACTGCTTGTCCAAAACACAGTCAAAAAACACTAAGTAAGCAGCAATGTCCTTTATTCTGCTTGAGTCTGCTCCTGCAAGATGCTAGTTACACAACATTGAGTGTAAGAGGACCCTTTTCCTCCACACACAAAAATAATCAGGAAAGAGGTGCGACACATATACCCAGAGCACAATGCTATGGGATTTACACATCTGACTATACCAAATATTAAAAAATACCTATTTCTCCTGATGCATTTATGAGAAACTGAACTAAGTTAACTGTGTGTTTTAACGACCTTCTAAATGCACCTTAACACAATTCAAGCAGATACAGCCCTAAGTGAGAGTTAATTGTGTGTTTTAACGACGTACTAAATGCATCTTAACACAATTCAAGCGGATACAGCCCTAAGTGAGCTCAGAACAACTTTCAGGTCGATGGCAAAGTAACGCGGCAAACCAAACGGTGGCTTTGCCAGGAAACCTCTAAAAAAGCAGGTGGTGACTACAACACACATCCATTTCTAAATCATAAATTCATTTCAAAAGCAGCAGGTATCTATCCCATTCAAAACAGAAATAGTAGTAAATATCAGAAAAAAAGAAATTACGCATGCGTATGACTAACTCTAAAGCTACACTATGCATTCATTTAGAGTGTATACAAGTTCACCAGGATTTATCTGACTTTTCAAACCCACATATAAGCACTGAAGCCCACCCTCAGTCGCTGTAAGCACTAACACTACATACACTCAGACGCACTGACAAGGAAAGGTGAGCAATCACACGAAACGGCAATGTCATCACTGTGCTCTTCTCCTAGATTTCACCGTGTCTGTCCCTTCAAGCACCTCTAAGAAAAAGCGCATCTTAGTTGGAAACAGCCCAACGTGCTCGGCAGAAGAGAGGCACCGAACGTTGGAAGTCAAACTGCCCTTCCCATTACAGGCAGAAGTTTACGGCTCCCTCCTGCTTACGGGACGCGAGAGAAAACAATATTTCTTTCCTCCTCCAGACATCCAGGTGAACCGTCTCGCCCCTCCGTGGCTTTATTCCTTTCCTGCTTCCTTCAGAACAGCCCCGCTATCTCTAAGAGAGAGGGGCACCTTCCTGCTCCGCCAGTACCGGCACACTCCGGGAGGGAGGGCGGCCACGGCGGCCGCACGGATGAGCCCGCTGCGTTTCCGTCTCCTGTCCTCCTCCCGACTCTTCCGAGCAGTGCCGCGCCAGGAGCCGGCCCCGGCCAAGGGCGTGGAGGCGGGCCAGCGGCCACCTCGCCTTCCTCCTCGGGCTGCCCCCGCCACACTTCTCTGCCGATGTTCAACGGGCCCGGGAGCCGTCGGCTGCCGGGCGGGAGCGGCAGCAGGTCGCGGAAGGGGCAGGAGGGAGCCGCACCCAGGCTAGGGGGGGGGAGCGATAGGATGCCGCAGAGCTCCCCGCGGGCCTTCCCGCCGCGGGAGCGCCGTCGCGGCCAAGGCTCCTTCGCGATGACGGCCTACCCCCGCTCCGGCCCCGCAGGCCTCCACCGGCCAGGAGACGGGAAACAGGACCCCACGGCCGCGCCAGACGAGAGCGGCCGCCGCCTCTAAAGCGCGGCGGGACGCCTTGGGAGAGCCGCTGCCGCCTCCCCCCCGCCCCGTCATCACAGACAAACCTTCGGCTGCCGCTTCGTCTTCTGCATCAGCGTCCCGACCAAGGGCGACCAGGGGCGACGGGAGCAGACAAACGGAGAAGGTGCAGGATCCGGTCTCCCCCAGGCTGCAGAGGCAGCGGCCCCTAGGCGCGCAGGCGCGCTGCCCTCCGCCTCCTCATCCTCCAGAGCACGGCCGCCGCGCCTGGCCACCTTCGCTGCGCATGCGCGGAGCCCCGCGCGCCCGGCCCGGCGCCTCGGCCCGCCCCCGCTTCCTCTTCCGCTTCCCCTGCCTACGCCAGCGCCCGCGCGCCCAGGGGACGCAGGCCGCGCCCGCGCTTCCGGCGGCGCAGGCGGCGGCTGGAGCGCGCCCCCGGGAGGAAGGAGTGCGCCTCCGCGCCCCCTGCTGGGAGGAGCGGCTCACTGCAGCCTAGAGGCCGTGTGGGCNAGATGGGGTCTGAGGAGAGCAAAGTAAAGGGGCAGAATCCCCTCCCTTGCCGTGCTGCCCACACTGCTCTTGATGCAGCCCAGGACTCGGTTGGCTATCTACATCCAACCCTTTTGCTAAAGCAGCTTCACCCCGAGCAGGTTGCACACGCTTGTGTCCAGGTGGGGTTTGAATCTCTCCAGAGGGGATTCCGCAGCATCTCCAGGCAGCCTGTGCCAGTCCTCTGTCATCCACGGTGGATGAGACATTTTACAGTTTGCGTTTCAGTACCACAGACAAGTTTATTCTGAACATTGCAGAAAGAAAAAGACAGACATCACAGCAACTCCCCATCCTAGAAACGTCAATAGTGTCTAAGAACCCTCACCTCTTCGTTTTTCTCCAGTCACTCCTCTCCATTCTCTTTCTATTGCTCCCAGCATCAGTGCTCTGCCATTGAGAGGTGTGAAGGTGCCAAGAGACCACCCAGATCCTCATCTCCCCTAAAGACAAAGGTGAATCAGCAGCCTCATGTTTCACATCTACTTGTTCTATGTGGCAGAGTGCACACATTTCTCTTACCTGCAGAGCACATCAGCTTTGGCAGCCCACCAGGTTAGGATGGCAGAGCATCACTCCCTTTGCTCAGCCCTGAACAGCAAGTAAGCCTTCAGGAACAAATCCCAGCTTTGCTGTGCCCAGTTACTTCTTTTTCTCTACAAAAATTGCCTTAAACAGTGGCTTTGGCCCAAAAATCCGTAGTCTTTTTAATGCAAATTCCAACAGGACAACAGTCAAACATTGGATTCACTTCAGGGTGCAGCTTAAATTCCTGCAAGACTGCAACTTTTTTGTATGCCAGCTGCAAGCTTTTACTGCTGTCCCGGTGCTTTTTTTCTTCCTCCTCTACAGTGATGGAAAAGGGCCCCTAGGGCAGTGTTAAATGAGCCCCAGGTGCAAGGGGGAGTGGACAGGCAGCAGCTGCCTGTCATAAAGAGGGTGAGCCCAAGCCTGGGTTAGTTTCTTGCTGGGCTGTAAGCAGCAA
This sequence comes from Ramphastos sulfuratus, assembly GCA_013399055.1. Lineage (NCBI taxonomy): Eukaryota > Metazoa > Chordata > Aves > Piciformes > Ramphastidae > Ramphastos > Ramphastos sulfuratus. The sequence goes on along the minus strand of WBNM01017765.1, from coordinate 15,556 downwards.
GCATGGGCTCCAGTTTTGAGGGTCTCTGATGGGGCAGGACTAGTGTGGGTTTTGAGGGCTTGCGTTTTCTCATCGTTGGGTTTGTTTTTCCCTAATTATATTACCTCTGGAAGTCAAGATTGTTCTGGGAGCGTTGGCCAAGGAGAGCCGGGGGCAGCTGTAGGCTTCTGATGCTCATGAGGACCGGGCAGGCCTTTTTAGATGGAAGCTGAGGAGGGCTCCAGCATTCCTGAAAGCTTTCTGAAGCTCTAGGCTGAACTCTGTGTGTGTGCTAGCTTGGGACAGGTCTGTAAGCTCAGTTTTCCTGTGGGTTCTGTAGCTTTGGAGTGCTTAACCTCGTAAGAACTAAGCTTCTGTTTTGCTGTTTGTCTGTGTGTGGCTGTTAAACCTTCTGTGTTCTGCAATATCCTTTTGTTCACAAGTTGGATGTGTCCCTGGGCTGGGTGGGACCAGACTGAGCTCAGTGTGTTTAGTTAGTTGTGGATAGATAGAAGTGTGAGAATGAAGCTGTCCTGTGAATTTAATCTTTTGTTTTTTCCTCTTGTTGTTACTAATGAATTAGTTCAAGGACAGGAAGCATGGTGAAACATTTCATTTGCTACCTTAGCTACCAATGTCCTTAAGCATGTTGTAAAGTACAAATCCTGACCTATTTGTGATTTCCAACACAAAGTATTTGCTAGCGCTAAGCAGCACTGCTTCCATGAAACATCAGACCATGTGAAGAGTGTGGCTGGGTTTTTTTTTTGACTGGTTTTGAGGCTACTTGCTCAGGGCTAATTGTCTGGAGTGCTATTTATATCCATGTGTGTATCCAGTTATTGGCCCTGTGGCTTTAGATTATAAGTACTAGTACTGAGAAATGCATTTAAAAGGTTCTTGAGCGAGGGAAGGATGTGGGCCTGACAGAGCAGGTTCAGAGGAGGGCAAAGAAAATGCTCAGGGGGCTGCAACACCTCTAAGAGGACAGGCTGAGGGTCTTCAGCTGGAGGAGAGAAGGCTCTAGGGAGGCCTAATAGAAGCCTGCCAGTACCTGAAGGGGCTACAAGAAGGCTGCAGAAGGACTGTTGCCAGAAGCCTGTAGGCATAGTATGAGGGCAATGGTTTGAAATGAGAGCAGAGCAAATTGAGATTGGATGTTAGGAACAAGTTCTGCATCAGGAGGGTGCTGGAACACTGCAACAGGTTGCCCAGGGAGGTGGTTGAGACCCCATCCCTAGAGATATTCAAGGTCAGGCTGGACAAGGCTCTGCGTAACCTGATCTAGCTGAGGATGTTCCTGCTGAGTGCAGGGGCTGGTCTGGGTGACCTTTGTAGGTCCCTTCTAACCCAAAACATTATATGAGTTCATGAAAAGAGTAGTAGAATCTTTGACCTTGACTGTAATGCTAGTTTTCTGCCTTCTTTCCAGAAGAGAATTTTTCTGCCTTCTTTCCAGGACAAGGGGCAAGGAGTGGAAGCTGAGGCATAAACATGAGAAGGAACTTTTTTCCTTGTGAGGGTGATGGAACCCTGGCACAGGCTGCCCAGGGCGGTTGTGGAATCTCTGTCTCTGGAGATATTCAAAACCTACCTGGATGGGTGTGATTTGCTCTGGGTGATTTTGCTCTGGTGGGGGAGTTGACTGGATGAGCATTCAAGGTCCCTTCCAGCCCCTGATGTTTTGTGATTCTATGATTCTGTCTTCAAAGAGATTAGGTTTTACTGGGCTGGAAAAGGAGCATCTGCTGCGTTCTGTCTAGGTCACAGTTTTAAAACAACTGGTTAATCCTGATCTCTTTCATCTCTTGCAGTGTGTGAAAATAATTGGAAATGAATACTGCCTCGTCCTCAGAAAGTGGATCATACTCCACCAACCACACCAGACCCTTTTTCTATGCACAGCCAACAGCACAACAGCCTTTTCCAAATCCATGGTACCTCAGTCATGCATACAGCCCCTACTATGTGCCTGCTCCAGGTGAGGTCAATGACAGCTGCCTGTGGTAGTTCTGCTTAGTAAGTTACTAAGAAGAAACAAATGTTAGATGTTATGTGTTAACAAGGTCCTGGTGAGTTTAAGGTAGGATTTAATGTATTGTGAAGTGTTAGTTAAATGTTTGGCTTGTATGCTGGGAAGCACTGTTTATGGAGAAGAGAAGCTTATGAGGAGAGGCTGAGGGACCTGGGGCTGCTTAGTCTGGAGACTGAGAGGGGATTTAATCAATATTTATCAATATCTGAGGGCTGGGAGTCGGGAGGTGGGGGAACAGGCTTTGCTTACTTGCTGTTTGGGATAGGACAGGGAGCAATGGATGGAAGCTACAGCACAGCAGGTTCCAGCTCAACACAAGGGGCAACTTCTTGTCTGGAAGTGTCCCAGAGCCCTGGCACAGGCTGCCCAGAGGGGTTGTGGAGTCTCCTTCTCTGGAGCCTTTCAAGGCTTGTCTGGATGTGTTCCTGTGTGCCCTGAGCTGGATTGTCTGGTCCTGCTCTGGCAGGGGGGTTGGACTGGATGAGCTCTTGGGGTTCCTTCTGACCTCTGACATCCTGTGAGCCTGTGAAACTAAGTCAATTATTAAAGAATGGTTATGGTACAGATAGAGAGCTCCAGACTGTGCCTAGCACTCAATGTGTGTGTATTTGAGTTCCATACATCCACAAGCACGTGATGGGCATGGATAAATAGAGACTTCCACACCAACTGTATATTGGTTCTATATACATTCTATAAATGTTATACCTGTGTTGCCTTGTGCTTTGAAGACAATATTATTGTATAATCACTAAAATAGCAAGCAGTACAGGAGGCAAGTTGTTGTGTGTTCCAAGGAACAAAACCAAGCTCTGGGTGAAGGTTTGTTATGGAGCAGCTTACCTGGACAGCTGCACACTCTGGGGTCCTGTGCGAGATTGGCCTCAAANAATGCCAGGTTGGAGGAGGCCTTGAGTGACCTGTAGTAGTGGGAGGTGTCCCTGCCTATGGCAGGGGGTTGGAACTGGATGATTGTTGAGGTCCCTTCCAACCTTACCACCCTATGATCTCACATGTCTTTTCCAACCTGGTTAATTCTGTGATAATGGAGTGTTTGCTTACCCATATGTCTGATCTTGCAGCCATCCCTATGTATACAAAAATATGTTAACCAAAATGGCTTGGATGAAGAAATTCTTTTTTTTTCACTGACTTTTACTCCTCTTTCATCCCCACTGCCTAGGCTACCGAAGTGGAAGCCCCTATTTCCCGTTTTATCCCGTTGCGCTCCATGAGTACCCTGGGTATATCGTTCCACAGCATCCAGTGCATGCAAGAGTTAACAGAAGGCCTTATTTTAATGGTCCCCCACCTTCCCCTGTGTTTTATCATGCAACAAGGTTTAGACACTACAGTACCTCTGGGAAAAAGATGGAGACAAAAGAAACACAGACTGATCCTAGACAGCCTGAAAGCAAGCTGAGAAAGCATCAGGATACCCGCGCAGAAACGAAAGGCTGTGATGCAGGAAACATGGCCTGTGCTTCTTCTGGTATAGGTACAGAGACTGAGAGTGCTTCAACAAATCAGGATTCATCTGGATCTTCCATTGTGGTAGACAGAGAATTTCCTAACAAGAGCCCTTCCAGCTCTACCCAGTATAGAAATCTTCCTGCTGGAAGCTATGCTTTTGAGAAGGAGGAAGTGAGGATAGAATATGGGAATGGCTCTCCTGCTATTCAGCTGTGGAAGTCCTTTAAAGAAACTATCCCCTTGTATGATGTGGCAAGTGGCAAACCAGTCCCAGAGAACCTGGTGCAGGGTAACTTATTTTCTGTTAGCTCGTGTGAAGGGATGATCTATGAGCCTCATGAAGGGGAGAAAATGGTGCCAGCAGCTTCCTTAGGTGAGAAAAAACCTATTCTCCCTTCCAAACAGGCTGCTGAAACTGCCCAAGAAAAAGAGGTTCCAAATAATGAAGTGAAGCTGGGAGCAGAAAAGCAGGTGAATACAAGTCAACAGGCAAAATCCCCCCTGGGTGAAACCATGGCAGTGCCAGTGGCAGAGCTGGCAAGGTCTGCCAGCACAGAGCAGCCAGCAGCGAGACAGGATGTGGCAGCAGCGAAGAAATCAAAAAAATCCCCAGCTTCAAAACCTCTTCCAGATGAGCCCAGCTTGGTTCAGCAAGCAGGACTACTTCCATCTGGTGTGGAGGTAACAGGTGAGCTGAGTTTTCAGCAGGAAAAGCTGAGTCACAGTGCTGCCAATGACAGCCAAACAGATAAGAGTGTGTGGTGTGAGGAGTCCCTGAGGTATGTTCCCTCTGACAGCTGGCTGGCTCGCTTGGACAGTATGGATGCTACCTATGGCTATGACCTTTGTTTGCCACCAAGGAAACCTCCCAGTGTCCTCAGTCTGTCTTCTGATGATATGTCTTCCAGGGAGGAAGGCTCATCAACTGACAATGCTGCCCTGTCTTATTTTGTCCCTGACTATGTGCTTCAGAAAAGCATGTACACTTTCCAGGAAGGTACAGAGGGCTTGAAGAAAGAGAGAATTACAAGCGGTGGCTTCCTTAATGAAGATGAAGGGGTAGGAAAGGAGCAGATGAGCGGCTTGAATGACCAGGACACAAAAATCTCTTCAACCCTGAAGACTAAGGAGGCTTCCAGTAGAGGCAGGAAGTTGGGAGCCCTTCCTAGATCTTCTAGTCAGAAAGAAATCCATTCTCTCAAGAGCAAAGCACCTAAGAGGTTGCCAGAAGTTGAGGACCCTGAGGAATATTCTGCGAGGGAAGAAGAGGAGGAAGGTGAAGAGGAGGAAGATGATGACATGGATGAAATTGAGTATTTCTTTCAAGAATCCGCTCCATATGGAATCTTGACACCCAGTAAAGGCAGTTTCTATCCAGTTGGCCAGAGGGTGCTTTGGAAACCCCCTAAAAATGCTATCCCAGCTCAGTTTATCAGCTGGCCTGCCCAAGAGAAAATAAGCAGGGCTGGGCTTGGTGAAAACATTGGTGTAGCTTCCAAAGCAAAGGAGAAAGTCCAAGATGAAGCTGCATACAGTGACTATGGCTGTTATGGAAGGAAGAAGCCTATGGCAAGGAGAGAAGGAGCTGACCACCAGCGGGCACTGCGCAAGTTCTTGGGAGGTAAGCAAATTGCTGAGGATGAAGTGCTGCTGCCAGAACACACCTGCAGAGACCCTGCAGCTGCAGATTGTAGTTTCAACCAGTGGGAAGGTGAGAGATTGCTGCAGCTTCAGGCTTCACTTCAGAGCCAGAAGTACTCCAGATTTTTTTTTTTTTGTTTTGAGGCAGAGGAGGCTTGCTGCAAGTTTGTTTTTTACCTCTTGCATGAGGCTTCTGCATCTTCACAACCTGCAGGTAATTTTGCAGCAAGTCTCCTTTTGAGATAGGTTTTTCTCTACTTGCTTTTCTCACATTAGTGGAGATTTAGTCATTTGAAAAGGTCAAGGGAATTTGGACTACATATTATGGGTTTAAACTGGCAGAGGGAAGATTTAGACTGGATGTTAGGAGGAAGTTCTTTACAGTGAGGGTGGTGAGACACTGGCACAGGTTGCCCAGGGAGGTTGTGGCTGCTCCCTCCCTGGAGGTGTTCAAGGCCAGGTTGGATGAGGCCTTGAGTGAGCTGTACTAGTGGGAGGTGTCCCTGCCTATGGCAGGGGGTTGGAACTGGATGATCCTTGAGGTCCCTTCCAACCTTACTATTCTATGATTTACCACTGTTCAGTAGCAGCTTGGAAACTCAGCATTTAAACCTAGTCTGGCTGTCTCACCACAGACCTGTGCTGGATAGATTAGATGGGGTTAAGTTCACTGTGGTCATACCCTGTTAGACTTCTCTCCCTGGAGAGCAGGAGTCAAACCATTCTGTGTTGCTTGGGTTTTTGGTTTGTTTTTTTATTGCTGCTGCTCTTAGCACCAAAAGCTTTGCTGTATTTTCATAAAAGCAGTGTGAAGCTGTATTAAATCTGATCTAGAGAAAAACATTTTCTTTTCATAAAGGTTGATGTTGGTAGAAATTGGATTCATCTGGACTGGGAATAAGCAGAATTAGCAGCCAGGGTTCCTAACTGGTTGCATGGGTGGGTAAGTGGCTGCTGTTTAGTAGAGCTTTGTATGATGAAAAACACCTGTAACAGGGTGATTTAAATAATAAGCTTAGTGTTCTTCACCTTCCTTTGTGCAAAATCTGTAGACTTTTCTAAGTGCTGTCTTGACAGCAATTAATTTGTCAGGTCTGGTCTCCAAAAACTTGGTTTTACGGCAATAGGCTCTTAGCATTAGCTTCAGGAGGTAGCTTTGCATTCTGACTTGTCAATCAAGCAGTATATTAACATTAGCAATACTAAATTCTGACCTTACATCAACTTTTTATTTATTAGGAAGGCTGTTAAGGGAGAGCATGGGGATATGGCCTGAAGAGTACTGGATCACAAGTGGTGCTAAACCCAAATTTACCAGCCAAGTACATAGCAGTGCCTCACCTCCAGCCAAGAGTAAAGAACAAGGTAGAACTCATTTCTTCTATTTCAGTTTGAAAAGAGCATTTATAAAAAGACAGGCTACAAGCAGCAAGCACCTATTGGGATAAGATAAGGCTTCCAGGAGACCTTAGAGTAGCTTTCCAGGATCTGAAGGGGGCTACAAGAAGGCTGGGGAGGGACTATTGACAAGGTCTTGTAATGACAGGGCAAGGGGCAATGGGTTTGAACTGGCAGAGGGGAGATTGAAAGTGGATGTTAGGAGGAAGTTCTTTACAGTGAGGGGGGTGAGACACTGGCACAGGTTGCCCAGGGAGGTTGTGGCTGCTCCCTTCCTGGAGGTGTTCAAGGCCAGGTGGGAGGAGGCCTTGAGTGACCTGTGCTAGTGGGAGGTGTCCCTGCCTATGGCAGGGGCTTGGAACTAGATGATCTTTGAGGTCATTTCCAACCTTACTATTCTATGATTCTAAGATGTGGGGATAATTATTGTTGTGGGGATAATTATTGTTGCTCTGATACTCATGAAGTGATGCTGCAGTGCACTGAGGCTGTTTGGCCCTTTTGTTATTCCCTGTATTATGGCCTGTGTAGTTACAAGAGGCCACCCCATTCAGTATGAGTGAGCAAGAACTGCTTTGAGTGCTGTTCATGACAATGGATGCCTCAAAAGTGCTAGTAAAATGATGTCCTTTTCAAAATGGTTTATTTTAGGACTGGTTTCTTCAAATTAAATTGAAGTGCCCTGCAATTAAAGGGTGTTTGGCTAAACCAGATGTGTTGCTTCAGCAGTACTATCATATGCTAAACTTCACTTTGTGAACTGTGTGCCTGTGGTGCATAACTTAACAGGTCTGAGGAGTTGATATTTTAATTTATTTGTAAGACAATGGCTGAGTTGGGTCACTTGAGCAGCAGCAATTAATCTTCAGCAGTTGAGAAGTGAACTTAAAGCAGAATTACCCAGCTCCTGCTGGGTTAGGGTTTTGCCATGTGAAGACCTGTCCAGGTTATGACCCAAACAGTGCATCCAGAATTATGCTTAGGCAGTGAGTAAAAGCAGACATGAGAAGGTTGCTTGATACATGGCAGCGTCAGTTACATGCCAAATGTAGTGGCAGATGGAAAAAGGGAGAAGAGGAATGCTACAGACCAGTTAACCTAAGTTGAGCTTAAATGGGCTCTAAGACTATGTTTTGCAGAAATAACACCAGCTAAATCTTACCTTTTTAGGGTGCCCACCTCTGGTTAAACCAAAGAAGAAAAGAATTGGCAAACCACTTTCAAAATGCAGAGACACAAGACATGAGGTGGAAGAGATGTGGGAGATGCCTAGAAGTGTATGCAAAGGTTGGTGTACATTGACAGCTACACAGAGGATTCACTGGTGCCAGCATCTGTTCACCCCTGTCTGGGAATCTTTGTTCTTGGTTTTCACTGCAGGGATATTGAGTAGCTTCTGAAACAACAGCAAGTGCTCAGGGTGCAGGCAAGATGAGAAAGGAGCAAGGCAGACTTCAGCTTGGGTCTTTGCTGTGAATACTGCTGTAGCTTTGAGTTAAGTTCCTTCTCCTTTGCAGAAGGGAACAAAACAAAACAGAAATCCCCCAAGTTCATTATTTTAGTGTAGTTGCTCTTCAGGCTGTTGCAGCTTTAAAAAATACTGGCTGATGTATCCCTTTGCAGTGTATCTTTGTCTTTAAGCTACAGGTCTGTCTCAGCCACAATGCAGTGATTTGATAGAACACAAATGCATAGAGGTAACTCTTAACAACTTCAGCCTCATGGAGTAGGAACTTCATGCTGCAATGGGAGGTGGTGGTGGGAATCCTATGTTTTTGAGCATTGGTGGAGGGTCTGAAAAGGTTATACCTTGAAAAAAGTTAGTACATGCAAGAAACTACCTGAAGGGTCAAAGTTCCTTCTGGAGAAGAACAGTCTGGCATAGTAAAGTTAGCCTGAATATTCTTCCAGTTAATTAAAGACCATCTCTGTCTTGTACATTAAACAGGATTGCAATTCAATGCATTTGCAAGGTGGGAAACAAGCTTAGACTGAATCATCTTAGTCAAAATTGGTGTCAGACCTGAAGTCAGATAGTTTGAACACCAGTGTTAAACCTTGATTAAACTCCCAGCACCAGAAGGACATGGAACTGTTGGAGCCAGTCCANTGATCTTTGAGGTCCCTTCCAACCTTACATTCTAAGATTTGCTGACCACTTTTTTTAGTGTAAGCATCCAGGAAACTTGCATGACTCCCAAGTACTACTTATATTTGCTCCTTAAATGCTTGGTGTTTCTTTCATGGGTTCAGGAATGTAGTTACAACAGCACACTGAAAAGGCTTTGAGCTTCATATGGAACTCTTATCTGCTATGCTAGGATGTTCTAAAGTCCAGCAACATTCCTACAGGAAGCTGAGTGTAAAGCTCTAGCAACCACCACTGTCTTGTCCTGCCACAGGAAGAGGCAATCATTGATGCCTGTTTTCAGAAGTACATTGAGGTGTATTATTGGGAGGGAGAATGCTTACTCTGATCTTTTTCCTCCTTTAGGGCATGGAACAAGAAAGTCTCTCTACAAGAGAAGATAACTGCACATACTGGGGCAGGAGGTTTGCATAAATCCAGAACTCAGTTGTTGTTCTATGATTTGTAAGTTGCTGTGCACTCTTCAAGGGTAAGAAGTGGCACTGTAGAGACTGAGGACACTGAAAATGGAATGAAGTATTTAACACTGAAGTCACCTTTTTACAGCTAGCACATCCACTATTTAAATAATAAATTTCATAGAATTGCACTTGGGGACTTCTTGTGTTTTCCATCTATATTTCCCTGAGCTTGTGTGTGATTTTTTTTTTTTTTTTTTTGGGATCACACAGCCAGTCCTGCTGACAGGCTTGGCTGTCTTGTCACCACCTTGCAGAGAAAAGAGGAGAGTGGTGGGAATAGCTAATACTTCACAGGTACTCCTGAGGTCAAACTAGTCAGCCTTTCACTGCTCTGGCACTAGTTGGTGTCCTTGCAGCCCAGACAGCCAACTGAATCCTGGGCTGCAGCAAGAGAAGCATGGCCAGCAGGGCAATGGAGNATTCTATGAATGTACTCTGCTCTGACAGTAACAGTCCTGTGACCTTAAAACTAGCCTTCTGCTTGGCTTTTCCTTCACTCAGCAGAGTGGATGATCTGTAGACTGCATCTTCAGTCACACATGGCTTGCAACTATGTGTAATGTTCCAGTGGGTAAAATGATCATGCTTCAGAAAGCTTAGGAATTTCAAAAGGCTGTAAATGTCAAGTCCAGGCTCCTCTTACTCTGCCAGGCAGCTAGGTACAGTGATATTTGAGATGTAATTGGTTACAGGAGCATATATGTGTCAGCTTTGGTTACCACTGAAGTTAGACTGCCCAGTGATGAGTAACTGCAGTGCTGGCAGTGTGGTGGAGCTGTCACTGGAGCAGCACTCCAGTGCCTTGTAAGTTTTCACAGGCTTCCTGCAGTATCTACTGAAGAGCAGCTGAAGAAGCTATTTGCTGCTTGGCACACCAGTAACAAACCTTGGACTGCCATGCTGGGAGCTTTGTTTGGACAGACTGACTGTCTGCAGCTGAACTTCTAAATCATTATTTGTAGCTAACTAAAACATCTGCTTGAAAATGGCTGTGCTTTAGTGGCTGGGCTGGAGCCAGTGGGGGGTTCTGGCCTTGCCATGCTTCAGTTCTGCAGTTGAATTTTCAACTTGATAGCACCTGGATGGTATGAAGAGTTCCCTTTTACAAGGTCCTGCATTTTGCCTTATGTTGGGAAAGATCAGTTACAGATGCTTCCATTGAAGTNTTCTGTGCTCCACAATGTGATCACATTGGGTGATTCTGTGCTCCACAACCTCCCTGGGCAACCTGTGCCAGTGTCTCACCACCTTCACTGTAGAGAATTTCCTCCTAACATCCAGTTTCAATCTCCCCTCTGCCAGTTCAAACCCATTGCCCCTTGTCCTGGCATTATGAGACCTTGTCAATAGTCCCTCCCCAGCCTTCCTGTAGGCCCCTTCAGATCCTTTAAAGAAACCATCCCTACGTATGATGTGGCAAACCAGTCCCAGAGAACCTAGTGCACGGTAATTTATTTTCTGTTAGCTGTTGTGAAGGGATGATCTAGGACCCTCATGAAGGGCAGAAAATGGTGCCAGCACACCAACTCTCCTCATGCAGCTTCAGCTGATAGATCTTCCTGTTGAGAGCCAGCAGCTTTCTATGTGCTGCTGCTATGGGCAACCAGCAGCAGTCACCTGTGCATCTCAGCTACAGCTTTGCTAGGCAATACTGGAGGGCAAAATAACTTCCCCTNGCCTGGCCTTGAAGCCCCCATCCCTGCAGGTTTTTGACCACCTCCCTAGGCAACAGGATACAGGAGCTTATGCCAAAATCCCCNTAAAGACTCCTTGCAGCTAGGCCTTGATGACCTTACAGTTTTGCTCAGAACACATTGAGGGGCAAGGAATGAGGGTTTATTTTCATTAAATGACTTTTACAACATGCAGGAGGGACAAAACACATTTTAATGTATACTTCACACTTCACTTTTTCAAAGCNGAGAGTCTTCAGATTTCCCTAATTCCCTGCCATCAGCCACATCAGTCAACAAGACTCTTAATTCTTCCTCCTGGAAGCTATGCCTTTGAGGAGGAGGAAGTGGGAATATTGGAATGGCTCTCCTGCTGTTCAGCTGTGGGAAACAGAAAAAGGACAAAACAAACTTCTGCATTTTCATCATTCCTAAATTTCACTTTTACTAATGTTAGAGCTTTTCTGCTTGGGTGGGTTTTTTCCCAGTGTAAGCACAGAGGCTAAGTTCTGTGTAGGTCTGGCTTAGGATTTTCCAAGCAAATGTATTTTTCCTTTTACAAAGTACCAGTACAAACCATCTCAGTCCTCAAATCACCTTGGGGTGGATCTCCAAGGAGGTGCTTTGCAGAGCTAAATGTAGCCAGTCCAAAAGATCAGTTTAAGCACATAACTACCCCTGCTTGCACATTCTTTACACCTGCTCTGTGGCTTAGGTGCATATTGAAATACCATTCTGGACATCTGACACATTTACATTGGTGTGGGATGAGTCACAAAGTAATACTCCATAAAATAATTCTAGGAAGCATAAAAGAAGTTGGAATTGATTTTCCTTTTTAAAAGGAAAAACTCCTCAAATGTATCAAAACAACTGATACTGAAGTGTGTCTAGAAATCAATGCTCTTCACTTCTAACATGAAAACCACCTCTTCAAATGACTAAAGCCACTTGCTTTAGAGTGGAGTTGAACATCTGACATTAGGGACTGGAGAATGCTTTAGGTGTTGCAGAACAGTACAGATGAACGATGCCGATGTGAGGTTTTTGCTGCCCAAGAAACCCCCACCCCATCTTGCTGACACTGCATTTTTGTCTTAGGGTAAAGCCCTTGATTAACTTTTCCCTTCTTCAGCTGTGCTCTTTATTTCCCTTGCTGCCAGCACTAAGCCAAGTAGACTGAACTTCAGCATGCAGGCTGTGTGCAGAGAAGAAAACAACCTGCTCATTAGAAGCAGTAAGAGAACCCCCGGTGCTCTGCACGGTGCAAATTGCTGTTCCAGTACCATGAGGCTTTGGATAGAATAAAATCACTTCAAGGAGAAAAGTTACACTTCAAGAGACAGCCTGCCAGTGCTGCAGACTTGTTGGCAGCCCCTTGGTAGTCAGGGTTTGCTGCTGAGTCATGTGTGGCAATGCAGCCAGGCCCAAGGTGACCACGAGGGATGAGCCTTAGCACAGGTTTCACAGTATAGAGATCTGGGTCATGCTGCAGCACTGCAGGTGGGCAGAGAGGACAGCCAGGGTGGGATGCTGTATGTGTCCATCTGGATGGCTGGAGTTGAGTAAAGCCCTTTCTGGTGGTTTCTTCCTGTTCTTTGGACCCTTCCTTTCAGTTTGCAATAGAGGTCAATGAGCGTGCAGCAGGTGACTGCTGTCAGTCAGATTCTGACTTCTCATTAGATTCAAATCATTTGTGCTTTCTCTTCTTCTTCTTCTTCTTCTCCTTCTTTTTCTTTTCTTTCTTTCTCTTCTTCTTTTTGTGTTTCTCTCTACATTCTGAGGAAGTGGAGCTGCTATCATCATCATCCTCCTCATCACTGCTGTCATCATCATCTTCTGAGGTAGAGTCCTCCAGGAGCTGCTTCAGCTGTTGTATCCTGTGGTTAAAAAACATAAAGGAGAAAGTTTTCTAATACTCTTCTAGGTGTAATAACCTATTCTAGCCTTCATCTGTTTCCCTTCCTAGCTTGAAAAACAGAATCTGCATGGAAGGGGTAGGGGAACACTTCTCTGTAGCTGAATTTCATTCCTGTTACAGTTTTCACTGAAAAAAGCTACCTTTTTGGGGGGCAAGTAGAAGTTTTGTTCTCAGGACATTCCACCCCAAAGGCAGATCAGCTTATATTTAAAAGTGAAAAATGAAGCAACAGCTATCACCAGATGACCATAACAAAGTTCTAAGCTTATCCACAGAAAGATGTTGGGACTAGAAACAAAGCCAAAACAAACTCCTGTTTTTCTAGGTCTAAAACAACTGAACCCAAGTTTCTGAACATTATGGCATAAATGAGTGACTCCTCTGTAAACTGTTTTGGGACAAAAATAAGAGTTGAAAGGGACCTCAAAAGATCATCTAAGTTCTGTGTGGTAATAGGATTAAANGTGGCAGAGGGGAGACTGAAAGTGGATGTTAGGAGGAAGTTGTTAGCAGTGAGGGTGGTGAGACACTGGCACAGGTTGCCCAGGGAGGTTGTGGAGCACAGAATCACCCAACGTGATCAAAGATCACGTTGGGTGATTCTGTGCTCCACAACCTCCCTGGTGGTGTTCAAGGCCAGGTTGGATGAGTCCTTGAGTGACCTGTACTAGTGGGAGGTGTCCCTGCCTATGGCAGGGGGTTGGAACTGGATGATCCTTAAGGTCCCTTCCAACCTTACCATTCTATGACCACCAAACTGAGGATGCAGCTTACCAGAGCCACACTTACCTCATCTCCTTCTCGTGCCGTTTGTTCTCCCTGATGATATCATACATTGGATCTTCATGTGCCTTTTAAAGGGGGAAATGGAAAAATCCAAGAGATTTATCACTGTTGTATTTCCTACCAAACCAAAGCCAACCCAATGCAAGAGGCTTTCAACACAAGATGGAAGGAGGATTTTAACAGAAAAGGAAATGCACTTAGCAAGCTCTTAAAGCAGAACTGAGGCTTAACATTTTTCATCTGAACTGTTTGGGTTTTTTTTTAACTTTAGGGAAAACCAATGTAGTTCCCCCCCATCAATGATGGAGTCTCTCCTTAGGCATGCTAACTCTCTCCCTCTCCAACCAGAGTTAACTAAGAGAACCCCATACCATAGCAATTTTTAGACACAGATGGAATATTGAAGTTGAAAATAATGAGCTGTGCCCTTATAGCATATTTTAACAACTTGGGTACAAACACACAAGGAATGTAAGACAAAGGGATAATGAAGTTGAAGCTGCCCTTGCATGCTGTACACAACCACTACTGGTTCTTACATCAATTAAACAGGCACTGCAGCCAAAGGCAGTTGTAAAGGGAGACAGCAAACAAACTTAATTGATGTTTAAGGTGAATTCCTGCTATGCATAAGGCAGCAAAACAGATGGGGTGATCATTTCTGCTGGAAGACTAAGCAAACAGAGAGGAGATATCAGATGCTGAACAGAAGTAGGAATTAATATGTCAGTAGCAAATGAAAGAGGTTAGGAATGCACCATGCCAGGCCTTGGACATGCAGCAAGAGTTTGATGCAACAGAGAAAGAGCCTGAGGAAAAATGATGAATAGAGGCAATCTGGTCATGGGAGAGGGCTAAAAATACTCTGACAGTAGCAAACTATCAGTATGAATCCAGAACCTGCTCAAGTGAGTCCAGATGACATTTTTAAAGGACAGAAATGAGGGCACAAGACATAAAGCAATGAGAGCCTGAAATAGAGGTTAATAATGCAGGGCAAGAGCAGAAGTCAAAGAAGTGAGGCAAAAAGAAGCTGTGGCCTCATGAAGCAAGAGATCAGACTTGCAGGCAATGACTGAACTACAGACCCAAACAACAGGCTCCACGATGTGGCTGTTCACAGTGAAAGCAGAAGGCCTGAGGCAGCTCAAAACTTGACTAAATATTTTTTGTTATGCTGACATTTTGATTGCAAAACCTGAACACAGTGCTTGAAACAGGTTCTGGAAGGTCTCCAATTTAAATGTAAAAATTAGCAACTGTCCTCTCCAAGAGCAGATTTTATACAAAGCAGCCAAACATCCGACCACATCTGTAGCTTTTTTCCTTTCTCAGGAGACTTTCAGCATCTAGATTAGCCTAGAGACAGAGGAAAAGTCCTCAATAAAGCAGCATCTAACAGCCTTCACTTGACAAGATGAGGAATCATCAGTATTAAAAAAACACAGTAATGCTACAGCACTTGTACTCACTACTCTAAACTGCTCCAATTTCTGATTGCCTTTAATAAAGAAGGGGCATTCTTTGTCTCCTGTCCTGTGTCCGTAACGTTTACACCTCCAACCTTTAAGAGAAGAAGCAGCAGTGAATTGCACCTCAGAGCCAGACCAGAAGAAGAAAAGCAAACAACCCCACATATTTATCCAACATATTTTCAAGGGATACAGAATTGTCAAGGCTGGAAGGGACTTCAAGGATCATCCAGTTCCAACCCCCTGCCACGGTCAGGGACACCTCACGCTAGATCAGGCTGCCCAGAGCCTCATCCAGTCTGGCCTTAAACACCTCCAAGGGTGAGGCTTCCACCACCACCTCCTTGGGCAACCCCTTCCAAGGTCTCACCACCCTCATGCTGAAAAACTTCTTCCTAACATCTTATCTAAATCTCCCCTCCTCTAGCTTGGATCTATTCCAATCTGAACCTGCCCATTTCTAGTTTTGCTCCATTTCCCCCAATCCTATCCCTACCTGACACCCTAAAAAGTCCCTCCCCAGCTTTTTGCAGCCCTTTCAGATATCGAAGGCCACAATAAGGTCACC
>WBNM01017762.1:0-10284 GCA_013399055.1 Ramphastos sulfuratus | reverse complement strand
TTTTTTTTTTTTTTTTTTTTTTTAGGTACAAATAATATTTAGTTTTTTTTAAAAGTTTTTTTTTAGGTAGAAATAAGGATTATTTAAAGTCGTTTTAAGTTTTTCTTTTTAAGGTACAAATAAGGATTATTTAAATATTTTTTTCTTTTTTAGTTGATTTTTTTTTTTTTGCTTCTCTCTTCCCTTCTCTGTCTCAAAGGATCTGCAGTTTCAAAAAGCTGATTGAGCACGGCGTGAAAGTGTGGGGCTGAAAGATCATTTCCTCCCCCTCCCCTCCTCCTTCTACACCTTTAAGCAGATCCTTTTAGATTAATTTCATTCCCCTCTCTCCCCAGTGCAAAAAAAACAAAACAAAACAAAACCCAAAACAAAACAACTTTTCATTTCACCAAATATTCTGAAAATCTTCAGGTCTGGGGGAATTTTAATTTCTTTTTTTTTAAAACTATTTTCCTGTTCACTATTATTATTATTATTATTATTATTTTTAATTACTATTACACTCTCAGGGGCACAACTTCCTTCATCCCATCTCCAGCAGATGCCTCCTGAAAGCTGGGGAGGGGATTTTGCAGCCTCCTGGGGTTTGTTCAGGACCTCCTGGGTGAAGGGGGGTGTCTGTCTGTGTGTGTGTGTGTGTGTGTGTGTGTGTATATGTGTGTGTGTGTATATGTGTGTGTGGGTCTCCAAGGTTCAGCTGTTGCCTCCCAGACCCTGTCACATCCCCCCACCCTTGCCTGCTTGGATTTCACCTCTTTTTTCACTTGAGTTTCAGGGCAAGGGGGAATGTTCCTCCCAGCTCAGCTGGGTTGTTTCATTCATAAAATTAGGAGGGNATAAAAAAGGGGGGGGGGGGGGGGGGGAAATATTTAATTAATAATAATAAAAATGAAATTAAATTACACACACTCCCTCTCACTATACTCCCACAAATCCAAGCTGTTTAAGAGCTGAAATCAAGCTCCCAACATCCATCCCCTTAGCTGGTTTTAGTTTTTGGAGGTGGGAGAAGAAGCAAGGAGGGGAGGGTGTTAGAAATCCTGATGGGGATGCAACAACCCCATCAGGATTTCTAACCCTGGGGGAGGAAACTCTGGAAATCAAGTCTGGGGTGGGGGGAGATGCTTTTTCTCCCCTCTTTTTCCCCCCCCTATTTTTTAGCAGAAGCAGTGGCTGTGTAAAAGGAGGAGAAAGCAAACCAAGCCCCTCTAGCCTCTGTCAGAGAGCAGAAGGTAAAAACATCAAGTTTTCGCCGAGTGGAGCTGTGAGCATTTATTTCTGGGTTGGTTTCTGGAGTGAAGAGAATGAAGAAAAAAAAAAAAAAAAAAAAAAAAAAAGAAGGAGAGGAAAAAAAAAAAAAAAGGCCCCCAACCTAAAGACGGTTTTTTGCCCCCTTTCTGCCCTTTTTTTTTTTTCACAGCCCCATGGCTCTGAATAGGTGCCTTCAGCTAATTTTATGAAAAGAGGCTCTTTCCAAGGCTAAGGTAGAGTAGGGCTTCCTGTAAGGGAGGGCAGAGGGGGGAAGAGACTGCTCTTGATGCAATCTTTTCCTCCTCCTCCTCTCCTCCCCCTTCTCCTCCCCCTTCTCCTCCTCCTCCTCCTTCTCCTTTTCCTCCACCTCCTTCTTTTCCTCCTCCTCTTTCTTGTCCTTCTCCTCCTACTCCTCTTCCTCCTCCCTGCCAACCCCAGAGGGTCTCCCTCGTTGTGAGGGGGGGGGGGCAAGGTACCTATAGCCACTCCCATCCTCCCCCCGACTAGGAACCCATTGACTGGTCATACCCAGTCTGTAATGGACAAACTGGGAAGCACTGGGGGGAAAAGTCCTGCATCCCTCCCACCTCATCCCACTTTTCCTTCAGTGCATGGGGAGGAGATGGAGAGGTGGGAATGTGGACATATGGACAATGGGGAGATGGGGAGATGGGGAGGTGGAAGATGGGGAGATGGGGAGGTGGGGAGATGGGGAGGTGAAGAAAGGAAGAGATAGGGAGCTGGGGAGGGGGATGCTGGAGCTGGGGGATTTAAAAGCCATCTCCACCCCACCTCATTCCTCTGTCTGCAGGCAAAGCCTCAAACTGGTTTTCAAGTTCTCGCAGTGGGGTTTAAAGAGGTATTTATTGGGGAGAGGGTGCTGAAGAAGGACAGGGGTGGCAGGTTTAAGAGGGGTTCCTTAGGGAATCTCTGGGCAGGTCTTTCCAGCTCTGTTGGGGTTTGTTTCCTGGGGTCTGTCTGTGGTTTCTGCCCACTGTGCTCATCTGAGCTGGGGGAGCCTCTGACCCCAGGGGACTTGAGCGTCTGGGTGTGTGTAAGCGTGGGGCTGACTGAGCAAATATGTACTCAGGGCTCTACAGGCATTCTGAGAAGGAGAAGAAAAATCCACTGCAGAGTTCCAGGGGCCCCACCACAGCTCCTTTACTGTTCCCTTTTTTTTTTTTTCTTGGAAAGCTGAGAGACACAAGGGAAAGTTTCAGGTATTTAAATGCCCTAAGCTCCTGCTGCTGCCAGGAGGAGGAGCTGGTGTAGATAAACCAGGAACCAACATGCTTCAGGATTTGAGAGCATCTCTATCCAGTCCCCTACGTGTGGGGTATGGGATTGGACTAGGAAAGTCTTTGGACTGGTGTTTCTCCTCTGGGTTGAAAGGGACCTTTAAAGGTCATCCAGTCCAACCCCCTGCACTCAGTAGAGACATCTGCAACTAGAGCAGGTTGCTCAGAGCCCCAAACAAGCTGACCTGGAATGGTTCCAGGGATGGGGCATCTCCCACCTCTCTGGGCAACCTGGGCCAGGGTCTCACCACACCCATTGTACAAAATGTTTTCCTTCTCTTCAGACTGAATCTATCTCTTTCAGTTCAAACCATCCCTCCTTGTCACAACAGGCTCTGCTCAAAAGCTTGTCCCAAACTTTCTAATTGCCCCTTTAAACACTGCAAGGCCACCAGGAGCCCACATCTCCCCTCTCTGACACAACTGTAAAAGCTGAACTTCACAGCTCAGCATCAGTCGTGGATTTTTGCCACTGCTATGAGCAAGCTCAGATCCAGAGGAGAGGTCTCCTTGGATGCCACCATGCTCAGCTCATCACCTTCTTCTCTATCCTCTGGACAGAGCAGGAAAGAAGGACTGTGAGGGTATCAAAGCCCTAGCCCAGAGAGGTTGTGGAGTCTCCTTGTGTGGAGAGACTCCAACCCTCCCATGCCATTCTGGGCAAGCTGCTATGAGTGCCCCTGCTGCAGCAGGGGGGTTGGACTGGCTGATCTCCAGAGGTCCCTTCCAACCCTCACTGTGCTGGATTTTGTGACAGAGCTGCAGAGCAGGACTGTGTGGTGACTGACACAGATGTCTTCTAAAGTCACAGTGAATCACACCTAGGCACTTCCAGTGCCAGAGTTGGGCACAGGAGCACCTTAACTATTCATGTGACCCCAAAACAACCTGTTTGGTTCTTTCCCCATGTGAAATGGGTTCTAGGCTCCACAGATTTAGCCTGAATCATCCTCAGAAATGATGATTTATACAAAGTCAGAGAAGAAACAACTCCACTACTGTAGCTTATTTTGAGCAGATGCTCCAAGAAAATGTGTCGATTGTCTCTCATCGTTCCCAAAACCTCTTTGGATTCCATCTGCTTTGGTGACAAGAGGATCCTTTTCTCTCTCTGAAGACTTTAGAGGGTGAGATGAATTATTCTGCGTGTCCAGATGCCTGCTGTTGTCTGGCATGATGCTTGTTGAGTGTGTGAGGTCCTCATTTGGAAGCCTTTCCATCAAAGGACTCCAGTTTCTTTGGCAGATCTGTCCCAGGCTTATGTTCCTATCAGGACAAAGATAATTTGAGTGGTGAAGCCTTGCTCTGTTTTTCTTTCTGATTGTATCCATGAACACGTGTCTGAACCTTGTATCCATGATCCAAGAAGGAATGTGGCTCTTAAAGAAGCCTTTGTGGTGCTGCTATTTTAAGAGGACCCTTGGGGATGACACAGGTTGGAATGAGTTTCTTCAGTATCTTATGACAAACCTCTCCAAATGTTTAGATCCTTCTATTGGTGCTAAAAAGTATTCCCCAAAATAAAACATAATCAGTTTAAAGTGCCCAAAGTTTTTTTGGCCAGATATGTTCACTATTTGGAATTGTCTCTGTTTCATAGCTAATTTTTATACAGCCTCAAAATAAACCTGTCGTTTCTTGAGTTGTTTTCCTCCCACCTGGGTGACCACTTCTCTTCTGCAGGAGCTGAAATTCCATCCTGGATGAAAACCTTCCCAGGTTCTCTGAAACATCATCACTTAGGTCAGCCAAAGCTATTGATCAGAGAGGGAAAGGTCTGACCTGAATGGTGCTGGCAACCACACTCCAAAGAATACCCTGGGGGAGTTTCAAAGCTGTGGAGATGTGATGCTGGGGAACATGGTTTAGTGGTGACTCTGGTTAAGGGTTGGACCTGATGATCTGAAAGGTCTTTTCCAACCAAACCAGTTCTGTCATTTTATGATTCTATGGAAAATGTCTCACTGTGTGAGAAGCAGGTTCAATGACCAGCTGCTGGGGAGGGTGAGGAGGCTTTTCCTGCCCTGGTTTTGCTTCACTGTTGTTCATGTTTTGTATGTAAGGTCAAGACCAAGCTGGACAAGATTTTTGTCTAACTTAGGTTTGTGCATCAGGCCAAATAACCATCATAGATCTCTGGACATATTCAATCTATGTTTTGTATATGTGGCAAAGAGCTCCAGAACCCCAGCATGGTCAGGGCTGGAAGGGACCTCTGGAGATCAGCCTGTCCAATCCCACTGCCGAAGCAGGGGCACCCACAGCAGCTTGCCCAGCATCATAATGCCCAGGGGGGGTTGGAATCTCTCCAGAGAAGAAGGCTCCACAATCTCTCTAGGCAGCCTGGGACAGGGCTCCAGCACCCTCCCACCAGAGAAGTTTCTCCTCCTGTGCAGGTGGAAGCTTCTGGGTTCCAGTTTGTGCCCACTGCCTGTAGTCCTGGCACTGGGCATCACTGGCAAGAGTCTGGCCCCAGTTTCCTGACTCCCACCCTTTACCTCTTGCTCTTTTCCAGGCTCAACAGCCCTGGGGCTCTCAGCCTTTCCTAGGGTTTTCCCTAGGTAGCACAGGGGTTGGACTGGATGATCTCCAGAGGTCCCTTCCAACTCCCACCATGCTGGTTTCTGGTTTGCTGAGTTTCTGGGATTCTGGGATTGTAACAGCCAGGGGCTGAAACAATTTGTCAAGCTTTGCAGAAGCAAACAGCCAGCATGGAATGAGGAGCTGGGAGCAGTCCTTCAACAGAAGCAGTTCTGATTAGCAGGTTATCACTAAGTGGTGCTGATCCCAGCCACCCACGTGAGCCCTTTCACAGCTGCCAGCTGCACTACAGAGTCAGACATGTGAAGAAGTGGGTCAGATCCTCTGCTGGCATGGGTCAAGGTAGCTTGATTAGATCATTGTGGAGTTAAAACAGTGGCAGAATCTTGGTTATAACTTGGAGTCTGTTTTTGAGAGCTAGGAGATGAGACATCCTGAACTGGAGCTGCCTGTGTCTGGAACAGCTTCTGCTCCAACAGCATTAAAACCACAGTAGGCTACAGCTGCAGGGGACCCTTGTGAATCACAGAATCATAGAATGTCAGGGGCTGGAAGGGACCTCAAAATCTCTTCTGCTCCAGCTCCCCTGCCAGTGCAGGATCACCTAGAGCAGATCACACTGGAATGCATTCAGATGGTTCTTGAATCTCTCCAGAGAGGGAGACTCCACAACCCTACTGGGCAGCCTGTTCCAGTGTTCTGTCACCCTCACAGGGAAAAAATTCTTCCTCAGGTTCATATGGAACCTCCTATGCCTCAACTTCCACCCATTGCCCCTTGGGTCTAGAGGACAAGTCTGGAGGAGAAATCTAGACAAAAATCTTATGAGAAGATGTTGAAGGTTCTGGGATTGTTGAGCCTGGAGAAGAGGAGGCCGAGGGGAGATCTTCTGGCTCTCTACAACTCCCTGAAAGGAGATTGGGACCAGGTGTGGGTTGCCCTCTAACCCAAGGAGCAAGTGTCAGGTCAAAAGGAATGGCACTTGCATGCAAGGAGGTTTAGGTTGGACATGAGGAACAATTTCTTTCTTGAAAAGAGTGGCCAGGCATTGGGAGCAGGCTGCCCAGGGAGCTGAAGTCCCTGGAGGTGTTCAACAAGCAGATGGATGTGGCACTTTGGGCCATGGCTTAGTGGACACGGTGGTGTTGGCTTGATGGTTGGATTTGATCTTAGAGATCTTCTCTCTGATTCTATGACCTTGGTGGTATCCAATTGCTACTGGACAAGGTGTTCTTTGTAAGTAATAGAGGTGTTCTTTTACTGCTGATAGAGAGCTGGGCCAGCAGCTGCAGCTGTGGCTGTGATGGTCTCAGAGCCTGTGCAAGAGGCATGAAAGAAGCTGGGCTCACCTTATCACTAACTGTAGGAGAGATCCCTGCTTAGCCAGATAAGGAACTGGTGAGGGACCTTGTTTCTTTTGAGAGGTGCTGAGCTTGTAACCTGTTCCCAGGGCCCATAAACCAGCACACACAGAGTCTTATCCCTCATAAAGCTCTTTTTATCTGTGTTTGGCTGAGCATGTGAGGGACCTTCCTGCCCAGCTTCAGGCTGAGCTTTCCTCAGAGTCCACAGTCCGCTGCAGGTCTGATAAGCACTCAAAGGTGATGGCCTGGAACCTGCAGAGCTGGCAGCCAGGGAGGAGGTGGAAACAAGGGCTCTTTGTGAGGCTCTGAGAGCTTGCTGCTGCAAACTGGAGACAACCTGAAGCCACAGCTTGCTGGGTTGGTAGGGTCACAGAAGTGCTTTGGTTGGAAAAGACCTCTAAGATCATTTGCTGGGTTCATAGGACCACAGAAATGTTTTGGTTGAAAAAGACCTCCAAGATCATTGAGTCCAATCATCAACCTAAGACCACCATGGCCATTAAACCATATCCCAAACTACCATGGCCATGTGTTTTTTGAACACCTCGAGGGACAGTGACTCCACCACCTCCCTCTTCCAACACCTGACAACTGGCCTTGGTGTGCAGTGAATCAAATCTTTTCATTCAGTTCATACAAACAGCCCTAGGAAGATCCTCAGCTCTTGTCCTGAACAGAACTGCAGCCCTGCCCAGGAAAACATTGACCACAAGTGTCAGCAATGTCAAGCTCTGGTAATTTTTGGTTGTTGGGTTGAATCTTAGTTTGTCAGCTTTACCTTGCAGCAGGCTTGGACTTTTCAACATGGAAAAGAGGTTACCAAAGAAAAGGAAGGTGATGGGTAGGAGTTCAAGTGAAAATCATGAAGAAGGCCATTGGCAAAAGGTGCTTTGGTATTTTTCCTAATAAAGAGGTTTGGAACTTATGACTGGAAATTAAGGGGTAGGTGCAAAGTCAACAAAAGGAGGTGGCCCTCTACAAGCAGGTGGTGAAGCTGTGAAGTTCCTTGTGCAGGATCCAGTCTGCATGGATTCAAAATGTGATTAGATAAGCTAAAGGAAGGGAAAAAAAACATTCAAAGAATTCTGAACATGAATGTAACAGCTGAGCCCTGGGAGATCTCTGGGCTAGGAGTCACTGAGGGCTGGGCAGGAAATGACAACTCCATGATCATTCTCTTCTTAAGAATCAGCATGGTGTGGGCTGGAGATCATCCAGCTCAACCCCTCTGCTAAAGCAGGGGCACCCACAGCAGCTTGCACAGCATCACAATGCCCAGGGAGGTTTGGAATCTCTCCACACAAGGAGACTCCACAACCTCTCTGAGCAGCCTGGGACAGGGCTCCAGCACCCTCACAACCAAGATGTGCTGGTTGGTTCCTGTTCAGAAGGAACCTCCTGAGTTGTGTCAAGAACTTGCAAAGTTTCTCCTCCTGTTCAGGTGGAACCTCCTGGGTTCCAGTTTGTGCCCATTGCCTCTCGTCCTGTCCCTGGACACCACTGACAAGAATCTGGCCCCAGCCTCTTGCCTCCCACCCTTTAGCTCTTGCTGAGCATTGATCAGATCTCCTCTGGGTCTGCTCTTCTCCAGNAAAAAAATGTTTTTTTTTTTTAAAGACAGCAGCAGCAGCAGCAGCCCCCTCTTCACTTACTGGGAGTAACAGCTAAGCTTTATAGCAGCCAGTGTGGTCAGCAGGACCAGAGCAGGGATTGTCCCCCTGGAATGGACACTGGTGAGGCCACCCCTCCAGTTCTGGGGACAGCTTTGGGGCCCTCACTCCAAGAATGACATTGAGGGGCTGGAGCAGGTCCAAAGAAGGACAGTAAAGCTGGGGAAGGGTCTGGACAACAGGGCTGGTGAGGAGCAGCTGAGTGACCTGGGATTGTTGAGAAGGTTGAGTGGAGACCTTCTGGCTCTCTGCAGCTCCCTGAAAGGAGGCAGGAGCCAGCCAGGCTGCCTGGTGTTAGAATCATCTCCCAAGGAACAAGTGACAGGACAAGAGGGAATGGTCTCAAGATACCCCAGGGGAGATTTAGTTTGAAGAACAATTTCTGCCCAAGAAGGGTTGCCAAGGCCTGGCCCAGGCTGCCCAGGGCAGTGGTGCAGTCTCCATCCCTGCAGGGTTTCAAAGCTGTGGTGCTGAGGGCTATGGTGCCCTGGCAGTGCTGGGTTCATGGTTGGACTTCATCATCTTAACAACCTCTTGCATCCAAAACCATTCCATGATTATGTGATTCCAACAGCACCCAGCAGCACCTTCCCCAGATGGATGTCTTTGCACCACTCCATGAGGACATTGTTTTAAATGAAGAAACTCCAAAGATCTTCTTTGGAATGCCCCCTGGCAATCTATGGACCTTCCCAAGATCCAAGGATCCATCCAATTGAGTAGAGACAGGGAGGCAACACTTAGGAGGGATAAGACCTTACAGACAAATTATCTCTGCTGACAGAAATGGCTTCCTAAAATGGAACTCTGAAAGTGAGTTGGAATTTTTTTATTGTTCTGAGAGTTCTCAGTTTGAAGTTTCTCATTCATTTTAACCACTTTCATTAAAATTGAGCTGGGTTAAAGTAAAATTCCTGAAGATGTTAGCTGGCTGAGACCAGGCTTTCGCTAAGGACCTTGTGTGTTTTTCCCTTTTCCCTTCAGTAAAAATAGAACTGTGATAGAATAATTGATGAGAAATAGAAACCATTGGATGGACTACATGTAAAATGATATGAATTGTTTATATTTTAGTAGGCTGGAGCTCCTCTCCTATGGAGACAGACTGAGAGAGTTGGGGGTTATTCAGTCTGGAGAAGAGAAGGCTCTGAGGAGACCTTATTGTGGCCTTCCAGTATCTGAAGGGGGCTACAAGAAAGCTGGGGAGGGCCTTTTTAGGGTGTCAGTGATAGGATTTGGGGAAATGGAGCAAAACTAGAAATGAGTAGATTCAGATTGGATATTAGGAAGAAGTTCTTCACCATGAGGGTGATGAAACCCTGGAACGGGTTGCCCAGGGAGGAGATGGAAGCTCCTTAAGGCCAGGCTGGATGTGGCTCTGAGCCACCTGATCTAGTGTGAGGTGTCCTTGCCTATGGCAGGGGGGATTGGAACTTGGTGATCTTTGAAGTCCCTTCCAACACTGACAAGTCTATGATTTCCCACAGAAATTATTTTTAAATGATTTTAAAAAGGATTTTACTATTTCTCACATAAATTATTATTATTATTATTTTTTTAACACTTGGCAGCTCTGAATCAGAATTTTCCTCGAAGCTGCTTTCTTCAGCCAGAACTTTGAGACCTCCTCATGCCCTGTAGCTCGTTCTACACTTCCATGAACTGCCTACCTAAAAGTCATCTATAAATTCCACCAGCAGACAGTATGGTTACACCCCATAAACATTTTTTTTTGCTGCATGAGGAAACAGTAGGAGTTGGCTCTTGCCCATTTCAACAACGTTACTCAGCCAAGCATAAGAATAAGGGAGCAGAGTGGAAAGAAAGAAAAGAAAAGAAATACAGCAGGCTTTGGAATATTCACTTTTTGCCAAGATTTGGGGTATTTTCACTTTAGGAACATTTTCCAGCTTCTCTATTAAGAACCTTTTCTGAGTTATAAATAGTGGTGCTTTTAGGAGAGGAGAATGATAAATGAATTTGTGTTTGATAATTACAGAGCCATGGCATCACGAAATGCTGTAGGTTGGATATGATCTCTAAAGCTCATCCAGTCCAACCCCTCTGCAGTCAGCAGGGACATCTGCAACTAGAGCAGGTTGCTTAGAGCCCCAAACAACCTGATCTGGAGTGAAGAGACCTGGGAGAAGAGCCCAACCC
>WBNM01017761.1:0-15123 GCA_013399055.1 Ramphastos sulfuratus | reverse complement strand
ATGGGCCACTTGGTGGATAAGGAACTGGATAGAAGCTTGTGCTCAAAGNCTTGGTGGATAAGGAACTGGATAGAAGCTTGTGCTCAAAGAGTTGTGGTTAACGGCTCAATGTCCATGTGGAGACCAAGTGGAGTTCCTCAGGGGTCTGTTCTGGGTCTGGTGGTGTTCAACATCTTTGTCAGCGACATCGACAATGGCATCGAGTGCACCCTCAGCAGGTTTGCTGACCAAGCAGTGTGTTGTGGTAGACTCACTTGAGGGGAGAGATGCCACCCAAAGGGACTTTGACAGGCTTGAGAAATGGGCCAGTGCAAACTGCGTGAGGTTCAACAAGTCAAAGTGTAAGGTCCTACACCTGGGTCAGGCCAATCCCAGGCAGAAATAGAAACTGGGTGCAGAACTTTTGAAAGCAGCCCTGAAGAGAAGGACTTGGGAGTGTTGATGGATGAGGAGCTCAACATGAGCTGGCAGTGCACTCATGCAGCCCAGAAGGCAAAACATACCCTGGGATGCATCAGGAAGAGTGTGGCCAGCAGATCAAGAGGTAGTTCTCCCCCTTTATTCTGCTCTTGTGAGACCCAACCTCAAATACTGCATCTAGTTCTGGTGTCCCCACTGTAAGAGAGACATAGAACTGTTGGAACAAGTCCAAAGGAGGGCCACAAAGATGATCCAAGGGCTGGAACACCTCTGCTATGAGACGCTCTGTTATTCTTTCTACCTTTTACTTTCTTCTTACTTGCTTTTAATTGTCTGCCAATTTATAAAATCTTTGTCAGGTTGACACATTATCCTATTGATTCTTCTATGAAACTTATAAAAATAATCTAAAATATTTTGCTTTTAATAATCTGTGCTAGATAGCTATCAACAATGATAATGTCTCTGATAATGAATTGAGGCTTGTTAGCCTGGTCAGTATAATTAATTCACTGTGATGCTCTGACACAAAGTTCATGGAATAACTTTCTGTTATGCCACTGTTCTGAAATTGAAGTTGACTCAGGGTGAAGTCTCCAAATATAACTTATTATCTTCTTGCAGGTCAGGCATGGACCTGAACCATTTTAAAAGCAGAAATCAGCCTGGAATTTCAAAAAAGTCTGTGGGCAGGATAACAAGCACCAGATGTCTCAATTTCTCAGCAGTTTTAGGTGAAAGAAAGGCCAGAATTTATTTCCTAGGAAATAGACACAGAAGAAGCATCTTGAAAAATGTCCTTGAACGCAACAAAACCTTAGCTCTCTGAATCAAAACTAGTTTTCTAACTGTCAGTTTGATTAAGAACAATGTAATTTGTTTCCATGAGCTTCTGTAACTTTTTTTTTTTCCATCAAAGCCTAACAGTGTTGATGTATTTATTTTTTCTTAATTTTACTCTCATCTTCACAACACTGACTAATCATCCAAACACTATCAGCTATGGTGCCAAAGCCTGAGTAATAACAGTGCCAATGCTTGACAAGTGGAAACCAGATAAAGTGACTGTTCAGGAGAAGCTGTGCCATCTGTAGTGCAAAAAAACCAAGGAGTAAATACAGAAAGAGACTATAAAAATTATTTTAATTTTTGGTTATTGAAAATGCTCAGGTTCATGTTTCAAGAGGCAGTACAGCCTAATGTTACTTCCCATCAGAGGAGACAACAACTGAAAGTGTGGTATTTTTCTGTATATCAATCACACTGCTGGGATCTGTAGTGGTTAAGGTTTTGCTATACATGGCTATTTTACTATTTATAAATAACTTGATAATAGACTGTCCTGGCAGGGCAGAAATCCTGCCAGACTGGTTTTGGCCACTGCTCTCCTCCTCCCTTGTGAAGGTCCAGAAGTTGATGAGCACACTAAACAATGAGGATTGGCTTCAGCAAAGCTGCCCTGAGGGCTAGCAACCAACACCACTTGTCTGTGTCTTGTGCAGCCTCTCCACATGCTGGTGTAGTCACATGAGGCACAAGAGATCAACTTCATTGGCCAAAACAAGTGATGCATGTGCCTATTCACCAGTTTGATTTTCAAAAGACGTATTTAATGGAGGAATAATTTGAAAATGTGCCTTTCCCACCACGTCTCTCCAGCTGTGCTGAGCCCCATTAGCAGATCATTTAGCTGGCTCCTGCCTGCAGAAAGCATTGCTCACAATGGCCACATGTTTGCAGCTTGCAGCAACTTAGTTCTTCTCTTCTTCCCCCTGCCTGGAATATATTTTGTGTTTTTTACCCTCGGGATCATAATTGCAGAGTTTTGAAGCATCTTTGTACAGGAAACTTACTCCGGGATCAATGCTTTATGAGTACATATGCTGGAGTTAGTGCTAAGGCTCCATAAGCAGAGTTAGAATTTTCCTGTTTTCATGTTCCTATTTTCCAACTTCTGATTGTTTAACCTGTTTAATTCCATGTTTATAAATATACTGTGTGCAACTACTTATTGTCAACCAAAAATCCAAATAAATCTTACAGAATTTTCCTGATTTGGAATATTAGTAAATAATACTTTATATTCACACACAAAACTAACATGCATAATTTATATTAGATATGAATTTTGTAACATAGAGGCCCATTTCTGTGTGAAAGAAAATGTGCATTTGCTTACAAACTTAACACAAAATCAATAAAGAAAGAAAGGTGTTGAGGTAGAATTGCAGTGTCTACATATTCCTGGTCAGAGTGTGGTGGTTAACCAGAAAGAACTGCAGCGCAGTAAGAAGATTAGAGCACTGTTTTTCTAAAAAATAAAAAAAAGTGCTTTGGAAGGAGAAGGGATATGAAGGGAGGCAGTGGATTGGATTCCGTACATGAACAGAAGATAACTTCTTCCACAGAAGCTTATGAACATTTTTTTTTTTTTTTGACAGCTTTGCATAAACTTAATGAGGATTAAGAAGCTTAGGAATAATTCCTAATTCAATGTATTTGCCTTTACTGGAGAAGATACATGAACTCAAAGCACATTGATCATTCTATGCATGAAAGTCATTTACTTCAGCACATTTATACAGGGCATATGCAAAATGTCTTCTGTTTTGACAGATTTGTTCATGCCAGAAAGTCAGCTATCCTAGATTTCTTGCATATTTAAATTATTGGGCAGTTCAGTAAATGAAATAGTAACAATGGCTCCAGGCTGTTCTCAACAGTGGAACTGTGCCGTAAGGGACTTTGAGAATGTGTAGCAAAGAGAGGGAATGGGGAATGGTAACTGTGAAAGAGAAAGTTAATTTTTAAAGGTTTATATTATATTTATAAATGAATCAGAGCTAATCAGTATACTTTTAATATCTGCTTTGCTGTCCTATTAGCCAAGAAGAGGAACAGGAAGGGAAATTTCTACTATAAGCAAATAATTCACAAAAAAACCAAACTAATTCAAGAAGAGTTTACTGTAGGAAGGTTGTGTGGCTTTTGAGTGAGAACTGTGGGGTCCATCTGTGTTCTTTGCCAGAGGAAACCAACTAAATTTGTTTTGGAAATTTAATATTTTCTCATTTGTTTGGAAATAATTTGTGTTTTTAAATGAAATCACATCTGGGATTTTAAATCAGGTGAAATTGTTGCACAGGAACAGAACAGATCCACTTCTGTCTTCCTAAAAGACTGGAACAGTTCCAGACTCAGCATCTGCTTAACTTTTCCATTGCTTTTGTAGGCAAGGATGACATTTTGCATCACCCAGTGTGCTGGGTATTACATGTGTTATAAACTTACATCTCCTAATTCTAATTTTCTAAGAATCAGCCACTCTACTATGTGTAATACTAGGTAGCTGGGATAGTTATGTTGTACAGATCAGTAAAATGCAGTGACGCATCACGATAGCCGCAAACGTCCATCGTTAGATGTTTTATGACTGTGTTGAAGCATTTAATTTGTTTGCCTGCAAGGATAGAATCTCCTCTAGGCTTAGCAGAATTTCAATTTAAATACTTCTGGAGTCAAGTATATGTCATGATGAATTTCAGCAGCTTATGAAATCATCTAGTTTCTATCAGCATGCAGTGTGCTGTTCCCTCCACTACACTTCACTGTTCTAGTCTCTGTAAGTATATTATTAAATATTCTTTCTTTTTCTCTCTGCCATTAATGATTTTTTTATCTCATCAAAACTGTAGTTCTCTTGTACTAGGAAAAAACCCAGCAAAAGTGCAGGATAAAGGAGGCTATTACTTCTGTCTGAAACCTTTTTCTCTTGCAGAATTTGCTTCTACGCTTATTGAAACGTTCATAAGTCATGTACCCATAGTACCACTTAACTCTACTGTCCTGTGTACATCCTGTGTACCAGCTAGGCAAAACTTAAGGGTGGCAAAATGTACCCTCAGGGAACATAATCATGTAGTGAAACTCTTTATGTGGATGCACGTGCTCATGACACACCCTGGTTCTTATCTGTTTGTGCAAAAAAATACTCTTAAAGCCTTGGAAACTAAGGCACAAATTGAAGTCAACATCAGACTGTCTTCTGTTCTAGCCATCTCACAGAGAGTTTTCACAGTGGTGGGAAGTTAGTAGCAGGGGGGCCTTAAGAATTATATTAACTACAAATATGTTTTTTAATTGTCTTGAAAAGCAAAAGGAGGTGAAACACTCTAGGCTCATTTTCATTCAATATCAGGAATTCAGAAAATTGTCAGTATTTTTAAAAAAGGTCAAAACCAGAACTGAATTAAATTTTAATTTAAAATGATCACATACACAGACTATCAAAGGAATGATTTCCATCCAATTAGTTGCTAGGAAGAAAAAAACTCACTGCAGGTCTCTGGCAAATCAGTGTTAGAGCATGGTCAGCAATACCTCTGATAATCCTGAACACAATGATTAATGTACATCTGGGGAGGTGGCATTTTATGTCAAAAGATAAGAGTAATTTTTGTATATCAATGCCTTTTTGGCTCAAATGACTGTGATGGATTCCATTCTCCAGGAATACTTCCAGCTATCACATGTGAATACCTGGCTCTTTCAGGACTGCATTAAATCTAAATAAAGTATATGGTTGAAAAGAAAGAAATTGTGCTAGCTCTATTTCAGGTGGAAAAATGATAGCATCGTTAAAGAAAAAGAGATTATTTTTCCCACTGATTACTTATGCCATGAACTACATAGCCAGAAATTATAATGGGCTTCATTACTACTGCAATACACTATTTTACAAATCTGGAAGGTAACAATCAGAGGGTGCAGCAGTATGTAAAAGAACATGGCCATGCGTATGTGATGTAGAAGGTAGAAAAGTAGAAATCAGAACGTGAAAAATGTTGCCATAGCTACATAGAAAGTAAGTTGTGATTGTGCCCATGCTATTCTCCCATGACAAAATGACCTTGCTATGAAATTAACCTGCCCAGAGCAAATGTAGATGATGTTATAATTAAACACACCAAAAAAGTGTGTAACGCCCATTCATGATCATGCTAATCAGGATACCGTTACTACTGTCATAAAAGCTGCAGCATAATATCTGAGGTAGACCCAAGTTGGTGTGTTCCACAATGAACATTATGTAAAATTGGCCATGAAAAGGAATATTCAGAGTTTTAAAGCAGACTGTTTGCCCTAAAGGTGGTTAATACATGGAAGTATGCTGTTCTATTTCCAGAACCCACAGCCAAGAGGCATTTTTGCGACATTAGTCAGAGGTTGTGTCATGATAAGATCTATACTAAGTGAACTGAGAAAGAGGTCTTTGTGACATGATTTAAGTGTGATTACAAAGTATGGTAATTCCTTGGATTTGACCAGAGGCACCACATAGCTGAATTAGGCAGAATTCAAGCTTCTAAGGTAGAAATGATTACAAGATTGCTGGAGAAAGAATATGAGATAAGCTTCCTGTATACATTTCCATCATTTATCAGTCCTATGTGTGTTGCATAAACCCATGTCTGCTACCAAATGCATTTCAGTATCTGTTAGGAGATTTTACTCTCTATTCTGTATAGACTGGACTATGTTAAGAAGATTGATTTACTTAAATGTGCTGCAACATTTTGATGTTGTCTCTGAATACTTTTATATCCATGTCTTTCTTGTTCAGCACAAGCTAAAAACCTCTTTCACTACAAAATTATAATAAAAGGATAAATACAAACTCTAAGAAATTTTAATGAATTTAGTTATCAGTATATTGCAAGAAATGGTGTTATATGCATAAATGGCAATGTTTACATGAATAATAAATACAAACATATATGTATATAACAAATATATAGCAGACCCGGCTAGCTGTCCATGTCTTATATGGGTGTTTGTAATCAAGTGTTGAAAATACATGCATGTGTATGCAAGGGTTCATCTTCAAAAGAACAGTTGATGTACCTTACAAACAGAATCAATAAAAAAACCCTTACTGCTGTAGAAATGTGTTGAAATCCATCAGTCTTGTGCTTGCAGTATGAGACAATCCTCAAGTTACAGGGGCTTCATTCAAAATGCTGAAAATAAAAATAAAAGTGTTTTCTAGCCATTTGATCAGATAGCTTCTGAGCATAAGAGTCAAAGACAGAGAATAAAATTTATGATAGAACAAGAGGGAGTGGCCTCAAGATGTGACTGGGTAGGTTTAGACTGGATATTAGGAAAAAGTTTTTCACAGAAAGAGTGTCAGCCATTGGAATGAGGTGCCTAAGGAGGTGGTTGAGTCACCAACCCTGGATGTGTTTAAAAATCATTTGGATGTGGTGCTTTGGGATATAATTCAGGGTGAACCTTGTAGAGCAGTTATTGGTTGGACTTGGTGATCCAGAGGGTCTTTTCTAACCCGAATGTTTCTGTGTGTGCTGGTTTGAGGCTAACTGGAATGTTTCACTGAGAGGAATTAGATCATTGGCTGTGAAAAGAATAATAGTGTGAAAATGTGAAAATAATAGTGATGTTTCTATCACCCATTCATTCTCCTAAGACATATAAACCCAAGAAACAATAACCAAGATAGTCAGTCTGTGGCTGCCTGCTTGCCTTATCAACTCCTCTGCCTGAATCTGCGTAACTCAAACTAAGCATTCTTCTTCTAACACCTCTTGCCAACTTTTCCCAGCTCACCCTGCATGTAAGGGAGATTCTGAGATAAGGGAGAGGGTGGAAAGAAGGTGGGTGGTTAGTTTGAAAGCCCTTCTGGGCAGCTCTGCTGGTCAGGAGGGATTTTGTATCTTTGTATTACTTTTAACTTGTATATTACTGTATATAATTTTCAATATCTGCATATAGTGTGTGTATATATGCTTGTAAATTGTGCTGAACTATAAATGCATCTTCATTCCTCAACTTCCAACCGACTGAGTTAGCCTGGGTGAATCCTAGCCATGTGGGGGAGTGGGTAACTCCCAAACCTGCACACTGTGATTCTACAAATGTAGTCACCCGACTCCCATCCTCTTCCTCAGCCCATTTCCTTGTGTCTCTCCAAAATTCTGTGAAAAAAACTCAGATCACTTACATGCATGATAGTTTAATTTTGTCTTCTCTCCTTGCTTTGCATGCTCCAGGCCGGCAGCAGGAGCTAACACACTGGCCCTACCAGAAGGGAAGGAATACATCTCAGTCTCAAGGAACATCACAAAGGAAGCAAAGTAGATACAGAGCACAGTTCTGTGAAGTTTTTTGGGAAAAATGCAGGCTACCATGTTAGTCTGTAAGTCTGGTGGAATGCAGGGAGGGAGCAAATGTTTTGAAAAATATACCAAGAAACAGTAAATGTTTTCACAGTAGGAAATCTTACAAGTAAAAGTAGGTAGGGAATTCTGACCTGTGCTAGACCATAGGAACCACTTGTTTCCTAAAATCTGGGTATGGGATCATGTCTTAACAAGCAGACATAGTGGAGATAAGGAAGTATAGTGACATAACAACAGATGCTGTTGAGGGTTGTGGTGGGTTGAAAATAACCCCCAGACTAACTCAGATGGCTTGGAAGCAAATGAAGATACGTATTTACAGCAAGCTAAACTCTAAAAGCATATAATACAATGCATACGTACAAGAGTATATTAACAAATGTTTACAATTTAGAAATAACACAAAAATCCTTCTCAACAAAGCCTAGAAGGGGGCAACCACCACCACCTTCTGCCCTCTTTCCTGCCCCAATGAGAATACCAGGAAGGCCCCAACTGTTATCTACTCAGCCAAGGTTAGTGCAGAAATCAGTGTGGAGGAGGAAAGAGCAAGAGTTAAACAGGAGGCAAAAAGGCAAAGGGAAGAAAAAGTTTTGTACGGCAAATCATGTACTAGTCCAGCAAACAAATGAAATGATCTTATTGCTGTTCTTCTGCATCCAATACAATTCTTTATTTCAAATTTCAAATTAGAGTGTTATCTCTAAAACCACTACAAGGGTTTCTACCATTGAGCACTATAATTTTGGCCACATATTCTGTAATTAAGTTTGGCTGGAGGAGTAAGTTCAGACCTACCTGCATGAGTATATCCTGAGCTGAGAGATGATCTGTGTCTTTATATGGACTATAGAAGCTACAGAAGGCCATATATAAAGTCCATATACAGCTGAAGAAATACCACTACTATGACTTCAAGAGTGAAGACATGAAGTCTGGCTGAATCAGACAGAATGGTCTGGCAGAATGCAGCTTTTGCTGGCTTTGGGATGATTACAAGATTCAGTAAGCACTGGGTACATACTGCTGCTCTTGATTCCCTGATTATCATATCATGCCCTGCCTCAAAATCCCTAATTTACAGGGATCATGGCTATACTTGCACATGCCAAGATTATGCAGAAGGGAGCAATGCACAGTTCTAGGCCTTACATGTTAAAACCATGTAACTTTTCCAGCTCACATAACTATGGGTGCACGTGGAAGGCAGATCCCACGTCTCCTAAAGCCATTCTAATGCTCAAGGATGGCTCTCAGGCAGGCTTCTAGTTCTACTCAGATGGTCACTATGACCAAGAATGAGTGACAGCTATGGTTTAAAATAATCAGTTTCCATATGGTTATTGACATCCTTTCTCAGATCAGCAGATGCAAAAAGTCCTGAATGTCTTGTTTCAAATTATACCTTCTGTGTTGAAAATACCATGCATGTGAACATAAGAAGGAGAAGAATCTTTTAAAACATGTAATTGTAGAGTTACATTCAATGTCAATAGAGTCCCTTATAAGCCACATTATGGACAACTGGTAATCAAAGTATATACGAGTTAGTTGTCTTAGCCTGTCTTACAACTGGTAATCAAAGTACATACAAGTTAGCTGTCTTAGCCTGTCTTACCTAAATCCCCATGAAGAATATGCTCTGATATGCTTTCCTGCCTTGATGCTGACTGACCTATTTGTTTTCAATTTCACTTTAATGTGGAGCAGGTATGGCTTAAGAGTTGCTAAGATGATGTATGCTTTTTGGTAGAGAGATGTCAGTGAGGTGTGGCCAGTGCAGTGGTAGGTAACATGCCTGATTGCTAGCTGCCTTATTTTGTGTCCACAGCAATGCATCCCAACTTGCCACTTACCATTTTTGTTGACTTACATAGAAACTGGAAAATATTGAATAACTGCAGTAGTTAGAGCAGAGTACTGATTAAGTTCTGAGTCAGTACTGACCAAACTCCATCTGTCAATTAAGTCTGCACATGGAATATTAGTGCCTAACCATCACATCTAAATGGAGCAGTACTCAGTTCCATCATGAAAAATAATAGGCAAAAATATGATTTTATTAGAAGTTTGTGAAGGTGAACTCATTTCATGCTTCAGCATTAGAGAGACTTCTGAGTGTTTAATTTCTCA
This sequence comes from Ramphastos sulfuratus, assembly GCA_013399055.1. NCBI lineage: Eukaryota > Metazoa > Chordata > Aves > Piciformes > Ramphastidae > Ramphastos > Ramphastos sulfuratus. Next base: position 5,371 of record WBNM01017761.1, on the reverse strand, counting down.
GCCGCTGATGCTGAAAGTCAAGGGAAGATAAACATTGCAGTGGAAAATCTTCTAAGAAAGTATGTTTTGTGGCTCGAAACACTATAATGCTTAGAAAGTTGTGCTAAGCTGCCCTTATTTAGCCAGGATCCATCCCAAAATACCAGCTGTGCAAACTTACTAACACATCCTTTTGTTTATGGTGACTCATTATGCAGGAGTAATGTATGAACAATTGCCCTTGTTACGGAAAGTGCCATTCTGTTCAGTTTAATCGTGTGAGATCTGATGTCGACTGATTGTTGTTGTAAATGAGGGCACAGGGACAGCAGGAATCTGAAAACATGAAAGAAATGCATACTCATCCATGTAACTTCTACAACTCACTTTGCTAAATGGCAAGAACATTTCTATGCTATTTTGCATATGCATTGCCTACTCTACCGAAGTGATGATGTAATTTCTGCCAGTGGTCTATTGGAACCATTTCATTGTAATGTGCAGCATATGCTTCTGTGGCAAACTTGCATTATAAGTAGCTTAAACTGTGGATTGTCAAGGTAACCACAAGAGGAACAGCAATTTTGTTTTAAAAGATGACTAACACAGTTGGCAAGCTATGCTTACACTGTCAGTCAGCCTAATTACAAGAATTCACTGCAAGTTTTGCCATGCCAGAGTAGAACAATTAAGCCTCCCATCATACTTTTGGCTATGGATAAAGCTTCTCACAGGATCAAAGGATGTTAGGGGTTGGAAGGTACCTCCATAGATCATGTCCAACCCTCCTGCCAGAGCAGGATCATACACTCTAGCTCAGGTTGCACAGGAANTCCTTCTCCACAGGGCTGCTTTTCAGATCATTTCCCAGCCTGTACTGGTGCATTTTATTGTTCCTTCCCAAGGACTGCGCTTATCTTTGTTGACCCTCAGTCGATTCCTCTTTGCCCAGCAATCCAGTCTGTTCAAGTCTCGCTGAATGGCTGCACAGCCCTCAGCAAAGCTTCCAAGTTTGGTATCGTCAGCAAACTCGATGAGCAGACACTCTGTCCCCTTATCAAGGTCACTGATCTTGAACAGGACCAGACCCAGCACTGTTCCCTGGGGGACTCTGCTAGTTACAGATCTCCATCTGGACTTGGCACCATTGATCACTCTTTGCACTCTATTGTGTAACCAGTTTTTAATCTGTCTCACTGTCTGCTCTTCTATTCCACACTTCCTGAGCTTGCTCACAAGGATGTTATAGGAGACAGTGTCAAAAGCCTTGCTAAGGTCAAGGTAGACTATATCCACTGGTCTCCCTGCATCTAACCCTTCAGAATGCTTAATACTCCAGTTGGAGACCAACATTTCCCTTTTCTACCTGGTCAGCTCAGCAATGGTATACAAACACCATGGGGAAAATGGCAGGAAGGCTTAATCATTCTTTATAAAAATTCAACATGACTGTCTACTTCTGAATCTTTTTTAGTTGAGATTTTCACAAGATCACTCAAGGTTACTTGTTCGCCAGGTTACCACTGGCTCTGGTCTAGCTTAGTAAGAATTCAACAGGCCCTTCTAATGGCATGTTGCTAAGGGTTAAGAGGGATCAGGCTTCATTCTCTTTTGCCTAGCACTCCATAATCATTGACATTGCTGGTGAGCACTCTCTGCAAGATATCAGTGATGTATCCCCTATTTTTGCATTCATTATGTTGTATGTTAAATGACAGTATGATGGTGAAGAATTCTGTCCTTTTGTTCTTTTAAAGGAATAGGTATTTTTTACTGCAGAGATTTTCTTTATATACAAGTAAGCATTCAGATAAAATCTGTGGCAGCTTGAAATAATGAGGAATTAAGTTATATTTTTCTGTATTTTTCTGTATTTTCTCTATTTTGTTATTTTTCTGACTCTAAAAAGCTGAGCATCAACAAAAGAAAATTCATTACCACAATCATCCCAGGAGTGAATAAAGCTATGTAGGATGTCTTTGGGGTTTCAACCATTCAAAGTTTCTTTTGAGTTACTTTGAGAAGTCCCTATTAGTAATTACTGAGATCAGTATATGAATGACTAGTCAAAGAGTAAATCAGAAAGAACTGAGCCCTTCAGCACATATTTTCCTCCATTCCTCAGTTTTAGACTGAGGGGAAAAATGAAGAAAAGATCAAATATAATGTTCCAGTATGTAGAGATAAAACAAAAATTCTCAGCAATGCTTTGTAATGGAAATCTTTATAAGTGCTTTAAATTCTACCATTACCTTTGTTCATTGCATTGCTCTTCCTCTATGCATCATTCTGCTTTCACACTTTATAAAAGCTTGTTCTCATTTAGGTTATATAAGGCCTTTATCCATTCAACGTTAGTGTGTTCCCTTAATTATATCTGAACCTACACCACTGTAGTTAGAGCAGAACTCTTACATGAAGGACAGTTCTAAATCCTTGAGTTTTAGGAAATTTCATATTTGATACAGTTACCACTGTACACACTTTACACCATATTGGTGGGATAATCCAATTAAAGCCTTTTTTCTGACACCTCCTTAAATTCCACTACAAACAGAAGTGTGTATCCATTATAGCTCAGAATTCACTAAATGCTTTCTGTGATACTTGAGGCAATCCACTTAGTAAGAAGGTTTACATAAATCTAACAGCCTTTTAGACATTAGAGCTATCTATCCTTTCATTTAGTGTCAACTAAATTCCATTAAACTGCTAATCAGTCAGTCTAAACAGCTGTGATATAATCCCTGTGTTGCTGCAAACGAAACTATAGTCATAGAACTGTTTGAAACTATGTAAGCGCCAGTTAGTGTGCAGGATGGTTTCCACTGGAATAAAATTATATTCCAAAGCACATCATTAAACACAGCACCATAATGCACAGAGTAAAGGAAAATTTTACAGGCAATATAATTCTGGTATTTTCTAACTCCTGTGATTCCCTTAGGAATTAATCTCCAAACAGTGTTTGTTCATTTTTCCCCTAGACCTGCAAGCAGTAGTCCTATTGGAACATTTATTTCGTGTGCACAACAAAGACAGCATGCAAGTACTTCGTAAAATATATAAGAACTTGGCTATGTTTATAGGAATAAAACAAACAACAAACAAATAAAATTTTAAAACCCTGGGAATATTAAGGGCTCAATTAATTTTAATTTGCTTGAAATTTACTTACAAAAATGAGTTAAAGTGCTAAGTGCTGACTCTTGTCAAGCAAGGAAGCAATTTACAGGACCTAGGAAAGCAAATGTAGGAGAACCAGTTAGACACAGAATTGTTTTCACAAGACATCTATGAATACTTGTGAAAGTTTCAGTTCAGAAACAAATAAGTTACATAGATTTCTGATATTCTTTTTCATTATTGCTATTTTGGATTTCTGCCTTGAACATATAAGAAAAAAAAGTGAGTCTTTCCATGTCTTTACAGACATTTGTTTTTGTATTTTGTTTAAAGCCTTTACCTCTCTTTAGATTTTTCTCTTTCTTGTTTCTTTTTCCATGTCCAGCTTCCATGCTGCTTGGGTGACACATGCTAATGGAGACCACAGAATCACAGAATCATAGAATAGTAAGAGTTGTATGGCACCACTGGGAATCAACTAGTCCAGCCTCTCTGTTAATGCAGGTTCACTTAGATCAGGTTGCACAGGATCCAGTTGGATTTTCAAAGTTTCTAGAGAAGAATCCACAATCTGTCTGGGCAGCCTGTTCCAGTGCCCCATCACCCTCAAAGTAATTTTTTTCCTTACATTAATGTGGAACTTCCTGTGCCCATTGTTCCTTGCCCTGTCACTGGTCACCACTGAAAAGAGAATGGTCCCGTCCTTTTGACACCCACTCTTTGTAAGCATTGATAAGATCCAACCTGAATAGCCCTCGATATGATGGCCACACTCTTCTTAATTCACCCCAGGATGCCACTGGCCTTCATAGCCACAAGAGCACAATGCTGGGTCATGATTAGCTTGTGCACCAGGACTTCTGCGTCCATCTCCACAGAACTGCTTTCCAGGTCAGCCCCTAACCTGTATTGGTGCATCCTTCCCAAATGTAGGGCCCTACACTTGCCCTTGTTGAACTTCATGAGGTTCCCCTCCAGCCAACTCTCCAGCCTGTGCAGGTCTCACTGAATGGATGTCTGCACAGCCCTCTGGTGTGTCAGCCTCTCTTCCCAGTTTTATATCATCAGCAGACTTGATGAGGGTACACAATGTCCCTTCATCCAGGTCGCTGATGAAGACGTTGAACAAGACTGGACACAGTACTGACCCTGGGGAACCCTGCTGCCCACAGGCCTCCAAATAGACCATACACTGCTAATCACAACCCTTTGAGCTCTGTTGTTCAACTGGTTCTCAATCTACTTCGCTGCTCGCCCATCTAACCCATACTTCCTACGCTTACTAAGATGGGTGTGAAAGTGTGATAACAAGTGTGATAACTCTGGGCAGTGGAACAAATGAGGCCTGGCTTCCTACAGATGGACTTTTGCTGTCTATGGAGCTGCTAACTCCACTTGAATTTTATCATGCTGCTGAAGTGCATGGTTTTTCAATGCCTATAATAAAATTCATACCATGCTCTTTTCTCTTGTCAGGGCATTAATTGGGTCATCCAGTCTATTTTCATGACAGTAGTAGGTTGTTAATGCCTGTGAACCTACCCTTGATCTGTCAGATTGTCGTGGACTGTTCAAAAGGTGTTAAATGAAAAATATGGATAGACAGAGATGTATGTTTACATATAAAAATCCATGAAAAGCATGGTTTAGTAAACCTGGACTGAAAAATGTAATCTAAGGTAAGTCAAAGAGTACATTTGGCAGAGGTATCAATTTCAAGCAAACATTGAAAAATACTGGGGGAGGGAGCAGAAAGGATCAGCTGCCTAAATATAAGAATCAGATGCACATACTACCTGGATTCCATCAGTGTTACTGTGCTTAAATCCCATTAGATACATGACTCTGTGAGTAAAATCTTCTCTAAAGTATTCTCACTCACAATAGTGTCACAAATATGGCTGAGGACAGTGACAGATAGCCCTCCTTGACACAGCTTGTTTTTCAGAAAATACAATCTATGTGTATGAATCCTTCTGAAAATAGTAAAGCTGCAAACCTTTTCTCTCTTTATTTGTGGCACAGAGACTTTTTGATAAATGAGCTCTACAGATGCAAAAGCATAGTAATATATCCACACAATAAGAAGATGTTAAATGAAAGTTATTGTCCTTGGTTAGGAACTATAGGGTTGAAAATCCTCTAGGAACTAGAGTCTAGGTGTGGACACAGGAAAATGTAAAATTGTTATTCAATCCCATAATTCTGCTATCTCATTATAAACTAACGGTGAGGCTAATTTAGCCTCCTTTCCTCTCCCTCCAGC
>WBNM01017759.1:0-42410 GCA_013399055.1 Ramphastos sulfuratus | reverse complement strand
AAAAGAAAAGAAAAGAAAAGAAAAAAGAAAAGAAAAGAAAAGAAAAGAAAAGAAAAGAAAAGAAAAGAAAAGAAAAGAAAAGAAAAGAAAAGAAAAGAAAAGAAAAGAAAAGAAAAGAAAAGGAAAGGAAAGAAAAGAAAAGGAAAGAAAAGAAAAGGAAAGAAAAAAGAATAAAGTATCCTGGCATTCACAGAGCAGTCTCTAATATCTTGTTTCACCACAAGTGTCTCTGGAAGAATTTGCTTCAATAAAGCTCCCAGCTGGAGCTGTAATTAAGTCCATCTTTTAGAAACTGACAAAGTAACAAATAGCAAATGTTGGTGTCAGCGAGATGGGTGATAGCCAAAGGAATTTTCCTGTGCAAATGGGGAGGTGAGCCATGGCTTGTGTGCAGCAATTGTCTGAGGGCACTTAGAAACACAGCAGTGACAGGGAAGCTGTCCCCTGAGCACAGATTCAACCAGAAAAAAATCCCATTTGGGATAATACACCTGAGCTACATCAAACAAGTCAGTACCTCTGTATCTATCAAGTAGCTCAAGGCTCCTTGGACAGACATTCTCATGCCTATGAGAAGGCTGTGTCATGCTTGTCCTGATTCAGAGCCTTCATAATGCTTGGATTTATTGACATTTGACTTAATGTTTTCACAACTACAGCACCAAGAGCTGCTTGAGATGCTGCTGCCTTTTAACCTGCACTCTTACTGCTGATCTGTTCCCACACTGTTCTTGCACAATGCTGAGAGTCAAATGGCTTTACTTTGCTCTCTCCTGCTCACATATTGAAAAGGCACCAAGTTTTCCAGCAGCAAACCATACTGACAGGCTCTCATCTCTGTGGCTTCATAGTGCAGAATCACCTGGGATAGCTGTGAGAGATCTCTATAGGAAGACAACAGGAAATGGACTCAAGTTGTGCCTGAGCTATGTTGGGTAATAGGGAAAATTCCTTCACCAAAAGGGTTACCAAGCCCTGCAACAGGCTGCCCAGGGCAGTGGTGCAGTCTCCATCCCTGGAGGTGTTTCAAACCCATGTAGATGTGGTGCTGAGGGACATGATTTAGTGGTGACCTGGCAGTGCTGGGTTAATGATTTGACTCAGTGATCTTGAAGGTCTGTTCCAAGCAGAACTATTCCATGATTCTCTTGTTCTGTCTTACTGTGTTCTAATGATTCAACACAATGCCAGCTNTGCTATGATGCTGTGTCAGAATTAGCACACTTTGGATTTTCTGCAGGAGCATCCCAGGCTCTCAGTCTGCCCCCAGCCTGACTGGGTGTCCCTGCACAGCTCTGCCCAGCACTGCAATCTCTTCCCAGCAGGGTTACAAACATTAATTACCACTTGCCATAACTGGCTTCACATCAGTGGCATTCCTGTAACTGAGCATATTCTCGAGGCTGCAGCACAAAGTGAGAGCTGTGGACTGGAGCAGTGTTGTTATCAACTCCAGAAGTGCATTAGCCAGTGCTGGCTTTGGCCAGCACCAGGATGAACTGCTGAGGGACTAATAATGGTGGGAATATGATAAGTATTGATACAGGCTTGACAGAAATAATTAGTGGATGTCTCTTATCTATGCTGTGGTGCCTTAGCCTTGCATTAGAAAAAGAAGGAAGTGATATTGACAAAATGTGAGCTGATGTATCAGGAGGAGATGTGTTGAAGAAGGATGTTCTAGGGAGTGCTGGCATCATCATCATCATCATCTCCCACCACATGGGCCTGCTGCAAAGCCCCTTTCTGTTGCACTTACAACTTGCAACCATGCAGCACATGCAACATTGGTGCATCAGAGATCTGCTTCTGGCTGCCCGGGTTAGGATCAGGTCCCATTTCCCCTCCTTGGCACTCATGTTGGAGCACTGACTGGCACTGGCACGTTGGCTGTGGCTGCACATTGCTGGGTGGGTGGTTCGTGAAAAGTGGGCAAGAAGGAGATAAACAAAGGGGCAGGCAAGCAGACAAACTGGCAACAGCAAGAGAGATGAATAAGATGCAAAGGGTGGAGACATCTGAGTGGAGTAGCTCTGCAAGGCCTTGTGTCTGTAGGAGGGGCAAACACTTATTTGTAAAAGGCTGTCTAAAATATAAGGAGCTGGAACCCCCAGATAATTTTTTTCCCCCATTCCAAAGCATCTTGACATGTTATTTGCCAGCTCTTTTATCTGCACATGGATTTTAACCTTGTCTCTATGTGCCACAGCTTTGATGGGCAGCTTTGCAAATAACAAAAATCAGGATGAAAGAAAAGCAGGAACCAAAATGTTGCTTCTGCTTCCACTAGAGAGACAGGTTTAAATTTTACCATTCTATTTATGAGGCATAAAAAAGATGGGTTGGATTCAGATGGTCTTTGGCTCTCAAGAAGGATTATCAAGGGAGAGAAACAAAAACCAAAGCATCTTGACCACTCACAACTCCAGCCTCTGGTTCCAGAGACCTCCTCCTAAAGCACAAGGAGGGAAGGCAAGGGGGCAGAAGAGGACAGAGGTAGCTTTGTTCCATAGAGGTGAAAGGACAACTCACTTCTGCACCCTCAGCCCTCAACCTCAGCTTTGCACTGCCTGAGGTTCTTCAGGAGTGATCAATGCTTTTCAGTTTTCAGGTCTTTGGCTCAGTGCATCTTAACAACTTAAAAATCCCTGTAAGCTCAGCCCAGAGATCCCTGGAAATTCAGCCCAGGCTCACTAAAGCCAGTCCCTGCCAGCAGCAGAAAGGAAGCATCAAGCACCAAGCACCAAGGCTTGTTCCTCTGGTACCCTCACAGCACTCACACTGGTGACGTTATGGATGCTGGAGGATGCACCTTTGTCTAGTCACAGGATCACAGATGCTAGGGGTTGGAAGGGACCTCCAGAGATCATCAAGTCCAACCCCTCCCTGCCAGAGCAGGACCATAATCAGGGGAGGCACTACTGACAAGGGCTTGTAATGAAAGGACAAGGGGCAATGGGTTTGAACTGGCTGAGGGGAGATTGAAATTGGATGTTAGGAAGAAGTTCTTTACAGTGAAGGTGGTGAGACACTGGCACAGTTGCCCAGGGAGGTTGTGGAGCACAGAAGCACAGAATGTGATCTTTGATCAAATTGGGTGATTCTGTGCTCCACAACCTCCCTGGAGGTATTCAGGACCAGGTTGGATGAGACCTTGAGTGACCTGTTGGAGTGGGAGGTGTCGCCTATGGCAGGGGGTTGGAACTGGCTGAGCTTTGAGGTCCCTTCCAACACAAACCATTCTATGATAATCCAGTGCAGGTCACACAGGAGCAGATCCAGACAGGTCTTGAAAGTCTCCAGGGAAGGAGACTCCACAGCCTCTCTGGGCAGCCTGTGCCAGTGCTCTGAGACCCTTACAGTAAAAGAAATTCCTCCGCATGTCGAGGTGGAATTTTCTGGGCTCAGGTTCATATCCATTTCCCTTGAGAAGAGGAAACTGAGCAGAGTTTGTCCCCTCCCTCTTGACCCCACAGCCCTCAGATATTTATAAACATTGATCAGCTCCCCTCTAAGTCTTCTCTTCACCAGACCACATATCCCCAGGTCCCTCAGCCTCTCCTCATAGGGCAGTGCTCCAATCCCTTCATTGTCTTCATAGCTCTTTGCAGTCCTTCGTAGCCCTCACTTTATGTTACCCTGTCCCTTGTTGAACCTGCTGAAGATCAAGTCCCTCTCACACTCACAGCAATGAGAAAGTGAGGTTTTCTTTCAGCATGCTCTGCCTCTCTTCTGAGAAAAACAAACACAAGACCCACCTAAAAGTTGCCAAGCAGGCATCCAAAAAAATAAAAGGTTCCCACTTGTTTCAAGTCACTTAGTAGTGAGAGAGAGAGAGTGAAATATGTGCTGGAAATAAAGAATCCCAGGGCTGGGGTCAGCCCTTTTAAATGCATTTGTGTGCTGCCCAGCATAATGCTCAGCCTCACAAATCTCAGCCTTTTCTCCCTCCAATCTAAACACCAAGACAGTTTTCTGGGGCCATATCTCAAGCTTGTCAAATAAATTATTGTGAGGACTGAAGGGCCAGCAGAAAACATCTTGTCCTTCCATCTGTCTTTTCTTCCTTTTGCCTCTTAACATCCATGCAGCAGGAAATTATCATTTGTTACTTGCACCTGAATCCAAAAGGTGCAGTGAAAAGCAGGAATTCCCTGCACACTGCCTCTCAGGAGAGGACAAGCAGGCAGCACTCAATGCAGCAGTTCTCAAAGCCTTGTCCTCTGAGCTTCCTTCTTCCTGGAGAGTTTGCTCTGCCTCAATGCTCTCCTCTCATCAAGCACACACCCACTCCCCCCACCATGCCTTGCTTTGCTCCAGACCATGCTCATTCCACTTCCCTTGCAGAGATCCTTTGCAGCTCAATCTCCAGCAAAACCAACTCTAGGGAGCTGTAGTGGTTTGTTCAGTTCTGGATGGCCACAAAACCAACTTAGAGCCTTTTTCTCTTTTGGTCCTTTTTCTTATGTCTAAGAGGTTTGTTTTGCAGAGCTAAAACATAGCTGCCTACAGCAACCAACAAAACAATCAAGAAAGAGCCATGATACCTTCTGTTAAAAAAACCTTCTTCTTCAGTTTCTCACCATCTAAAGAACATAAGGGACATCTGCAAGATCCTGTGAAGGAGAAGGTCTCAGATAGATAACAGAAAAAAGAGAGAGGGGCCCAGAGGAAACCTGTGCATCTGCCATCCATCACAAACACATGTGTTCCAGGTGGCTTTGGTATCTGGTTATGATACATCTAGAGAAATAATCTTGCCTCATAAACCCTCAAACTGAGCCACTGCTGAAGATACAGAATAATTTGATGCTGGTATTTGCATTTTTTACTGTCCAGAACTCATTGTAAATCATCCTGCAGTGTGCACTGAGGGATGGATGGTGCTCAAGGTGAGAACTCAGAGACATTAATTTGATAGTGTATCTAAAATATTGCACCCTCGTGGCCATTAAGGCAGCTATAAAGGATTGAGCAGTGCAGCCAAATAACCTTGGTTAACTGTCACCAATTATCACTCATCCTCTCACCTCTGGGCTGAAGAATAAAGCAGTGTCTTGGTAAAGGTCTTGAAGTGGAAGGTGCTGCACAGACCCTGTGCAAAAGGTGGGATTCAGCAAACATCATCTGTGCCTATGGAAAAAGGCTCACAAAGTAGTGTGGGGAGGGACCTTTTTGGTGGGAAGAGGAAGGAGGGAGGCAGGCAGACTCAGTTACAGACTCCATGGCAAGCAGAACCATGTGGAAGCTCTTGCTTGGCTCCATTTTACAACCCACTTAAAGTTGTCCATTTTGGCATAACTGAAGTCAGGAGAAGGCCAGACCAGACGTGGAGAAGAATATTTCATGGTAATAAAAGAAAAGACCTCCCTGGTCAGAAAGCAATTTTGAACCAAAGACTGATTGCTTCAAAACTGCAAACCTGAGCCAGTGTGGTGGAACTCAGTTTTAACTTGTACAAAGGGGAAAGCAGAAAGACCCAAAGCCCTCCTGCATCCTGGGTGGGTCATTCTGTCAGCTAACTGAATGATGCTAATTGCATATCCTACACACCTCCACTGCAGCTGATTCACAGAGGGAGGAAATGTGCTGCAGCCCTGACTGCAGCTACCCAAACTGCCCAAACTACTGCTGCTGTGTAGTTCCACCCCTGGGGACTCACAAAAATGGCAAAAAGACCCAAACAAACAAACAAACCAAATAACAGATGCTAGAGTGCTTCGTGTGGAAGGCACTGCCTATGGGACTGTGCAGGACCACAGAGCATGGGACCCAGCCTTTCCAGCACATCAAGCCACACAGCTGATCCTTCTGTAAGTGGCCAAAAATGTGCACTTCTCTTTCCCTCCCCCTTGCCTGGCACCACACAGCTCCTGTTTGCCCTGTGTTAAGCAAAACAAGACCCCCCCAGGTCTGATGAGGCACTCAGTAAGAGGAAAGAGAATAACCCCGGGTATAAAATCTGCCAAGTGAACAAAGCACAAAGCAGATCCTTTTGTTTCAGTGGAAAATACCAATTCTTCTTGTGTTTCTTAGCCACACATTTATCTCCCTCCTTAGCCTTTTCCTCTTTCAAGTGAGCTGCCACGCTGATGGTTATTGCTTTGCCAATAATGCCTGGTTCTGCCCGAGAGCATCGCGCTGTGTGCAACAATGTGGTATTGTCTGCAGCCCCTGCTGCTAGAGTGAGTTACCAGTTACTGTAAACAAAGGGCCTCTTAGTCAAGAAGATGAACCAAAGATATATTTTGAATTAAGCACAAGGCAAACACTTAACATGGGAGAATAAATCTTCTCCAGCTGGCAAGCACTGCGGGAGGAGTTCACTCCCTCAAAGAGACTGCGCTGGGCTTGCGCTGCCAATGGCGTACACAGGGACATTGTTTCAGGCTCAGCAAGAGAGTTATTTATACACCCTGAATGAGTGCTGCTTGCTCCAGAGCCTCTCTCAAACGTCACAAAAATCACCCACCAGACATCACACCAAAACCAGGAGGATTTATCCTCACGCTGGAGATTTATTTTCGCTGCTGGGAGGGGCCACTAAAGCTTGGGTTTGATAGATCTTAAGGGCAGAAGGGGGATATTAGGTCACACAGTCAGATCTCTTGTATATCATAGGCCATAAAATTTCCTCCAGCTCCTTCTGTGTGGAGCCCAATGGTTGACATTTGGCTCAAGTGTGTGCCTGGAAGGTTTACAGTCTTCAATCCACCACTTTTCTCTGTAGCTGGTTCCAGCAGAAATCAACCTCACTATAAAACGTTTGAGTTGTACTTGAATTTGATTTTCTTTGGCTTTGATTTCCATGCTTAGGTTCCCATTGTGCTTTTTCTCTGATCCCTTAAAAAGCCCTTTAATAACTGTTATTTCTTTACCATCCAAGAAGCCTGAAGGGGCTGAATACTGTGCTGGTTCTCAATAAAGGCAGGAGAGGGAAAGCAGAGAAGGAATTTTGTCTGGAATCCAGCTAAATTGTATTTGCTTTGCTTTTTACCTTCCCCCCCTCAAAAAAAAAAAGCTGTTTCAGATGAAGTGGGAACACTGTGCTGTTCAGTTTGGGTGTTTCAGTTTTGGAATGACTTTCAGCAGCTTGCAGCTTGTGTGCATCAGAAAATCACCAAAAGACTTGAGGAGTCCAACCATAACCCAACTGCTGCTGAACTACATCCTGAAGTGCCACATCTGCACACTTCTTGAACACCTCCAGGGATGGGGACTCCACCACCTCTCTGGACAGCCTCTTCCAACCCCTCACCACTCTTTCAGTGAAGAAGTTTTTCCCAATGTCTAACCCAAACCTCCTCTGGCACAGCTTAAGTCCATTTGCTCCCATCCTATCTCTAGTTACTTGGCAGAAGGGACCAAGACCAGCCTCACTCCAACCTCCTTTCAGGTAGCTGTAGAGAGCTTTAGTCTTCTCTTCTCCAGGCTAAACAACCCCATCTCCCTCAGCCACTCCTCATGTGACACCCTCCAAACCCCTCCCCAGCCTCATTGCTCTTCTCTGGACATGCTCCAGCCCCTCAATGTCTTTCCTATGCTGTGGTGCCCAGAGCTGAACCCAGTATTCAAGCTGTGGCCTCACCAGTGCCCAGTACAGGGGCACCATCACTTCTCTGCTCCTGCTGGACATGCTGGGTTTGCTCCAGGCCAGGATGCCATTGGCCTTCTTGGCCACCTGGGCACACTGCTCATGTTCAGTTGTCCACCAGCACCCCAAGATCCTCTCCCAGTGGGCTGCTTTCCAGCCACTCTACCCCTAAGCCTGTAGCTCTGCTTGGGGTAAACCTTCTCAGTGGGTTCTCAGGGTTTTATGAGGATGTTATCCTGTGTTTCTTGAATGAGGAATTTTTTAGGGTCAGCTAATATGTCTTCAAGTCAAAAAAACCTGAGCAGTGGATCTTGTAAGTGAAACTAAATGTGCATTGAATGGGTAAGAGTCTCTGTCTTTTCTTTGTAGTCTTCTCATACTGCAGAGTAGCTATGGGGATGTTGGAGGAACTGTTCTATAATTCTAGGTTCTTTACAGCAATAACCAAGCAGAAAAAGATAAGGAGAAATTTATTAATTATTTAACTGCGAAAAAAGAAGCTCCTTGTGATCTGCAGTCCTGTGTGCAGTTCTGGAGCCCCCAGCACAGGAAGGACATGGAAGTGTTGGAGCAGGTCCAGAGGAGGCCACCAAGATGCTCAGAGGGCTGCAGCAGCTCTGCTCTGAGGACAGGCTGAGAGAGTTGGGGCTCTGCAGCCTGCAGAAGAGAAGGCTTCCAGGAGACCTTGGAGTGGCCTTCCAGGATCTGGAGGGGGCTACAGGAAGGCTGGGGAGGGACTATTGAGAAGGTCTTGCAATGCCAGGACAAGAGGCAATGGGTTTGAAGTGGCAGAGGGGAGATTGAAAGTGGATGTTAGGAGGAAGTTGTTTGCAGTGAGGGTGGGGAGACACTGGCACAGGTTGCCCAGGGAGGGTGTGGAGCACAGAAGCACAGATCTTTGATCACGTTGGGTGCTTCTGTGCTCCACAACCTCCCTGGAGGTGTTCAAGGCCAGGTTGGATGAGGCCTTGAGTGACCTGTGCTAGTGGGAGGTGTCCCTGCCTATGGCAGGGGGGTGGGACTGGATGATCTTTGAGGTCCCTTCCAACCTTACCATTCTATGATTTGCAGCCAAGGAGAGCATTAAGCAAATGTTTACATTCCAGAAGGTCTCCATTTCCCATACTCTGATGTGATTTCCATATGTGTTGCACCAACCCACCATGAATCCTCATCCTGAGCTTGCTGCTCTCACTTTCACCTAGGAGGATAAATCCAACTGGCATCATGGGAATATTAAAGGGCAAAACAGCCACTACAATGCTGTCAATGGCACCTATGCCAATTTAATGGAAATATAAAGAGCAATTGCCATCTTTCCTGCACCCATTACACAAATGATGATGTTTTCAGCTCTGCTGGTCTGCTAGGATGCCTTGCTGTTGGCATGACATCCAGCACCAGCATCCTATTCTGTGTGAGGGTGATGCTGATCTATGCCTGGTGAGGTTTTTCTTTCAGCCAGCATCAGCATATTGCAATCAATATGGGCTTATTCCTTCTGTGATCCAAATCATTTTACTACTTAACTTAATTGGCAATGAACAAAAGTAGCAAGATCATTATTCAGTAGGGATCCTCACACACTCTGCTGAGGATTTGCTTTAGGATCAGTGGAAAAGCAGGAAACTTGCCAAGAGTTTTCTGGCTGGCAAGTCTTTGGAGGCTTGTGAAATTTCCCAGAATTCTCATTTTTCAAGAGAAAAAAGGCAGGTTTGAAAAGTTTAAAGGGACCTGCAGGCTTTGTGGAGCTTTGTGATAACTTTTAGAGGGAGCAATCTCATATTGGGGAAAGAGAAACTACAGGGATAGCTTTCCAGGTACAAACCTGCACTGTAGCTGTGGTCTTGCTCTGGCAGGGGGGTTGGACTCAGTGATCAGTGGAGGTCCCTTCCAACCTCTAACATCCTGTGATCCTGTTTGATCCTGTACCAACCTCAGCTTTGCCACCCTGATGTACAAGCAGCCAAGCTGCCATGCACCTCATTAGAGATGGACTCAGCAAACTTAACCTGCCTGTGTCCAGTTCTGGGCCCCTCAATTCAAGAGAGATGTTGAGGTGCTTGAATGTGTCCAGATCAGGGCAGCAAGGCTGGTGAGGGGCCTGGAGCACAGCCCTGTGAGGAGAGGCTGAGGGAGCTGGGGGAGTGCAGCCTGCAGAAGAGGAGGCTCAGGGCAGACCTCATTGCTCTCTGCAGCTACCTGAAGGGAGGTTGTAGCCAGCTGGGGTTGGGCTCTGCTGCCAGGCACCCAGGGACAGAACAAGGGGACACAGCCTCAAGCTGTGCCAGGAGAGGTTAATCCTGGATGTTAGGAAGAAGTTCTTCATGGAATGAGAGATTGGCATTGGAATGGGCTGTCTGGGGAGGTGGTGGAGTGCCCATCCCTGGAGGTGTTTAAGAGGAGGCTGGATGGGGCACTTAGTGCCAGGGGTTAGTTAATTAGCAGGGTTAGGTGGTAGATTGGACTGGATGAGCTCAGAGGTCTTTTCCAACCTGGTTAATTCTGTGATTCTGTGTTTCTCAGGGAAGAAGTTTCAACACCTGATGGTGGCAGTAAGCAAGCTTAATGTTTCACCAGATCCAAGAATCTTTTCAGGAGTGAGGAAAAAGCTGGACCATGATCCCAGACTGCAGTCCTGAATGATGGTCTTTTGCTTATCATCTGGTTTCTGTATGGAAATAAAATTGCTGACCAACAGAGAACACTGCAGCAAGGAGTGGGATAGATATGAAAACAAAGAGATGAATTTAAAAGGTAGAAAAAGGATTTCTGCAAGCCTCTTGTTAATGCTGTGCAATGCATCTACACAGTTTATGAGCTTAATCTGATTAATAATGCAAAAAAAATAATACCAGTAAAACAGAATTCCCAAAGCTCAGATGTACATTTTGGCTCTCTTCAGTAGGTTATATCTAACATCAGCTTTTCTCAACAGGGTGAAGTGCCTGAATACACTCCAACTTCTACCAGTCCTTCAATTATTCAGTGTTTTTCTTATAGTCTCATGAACTGGATGCAAGCATCTCCAAACCTCGAAATTTCCAAGACCTACAGCTGCCAAGGAGAGCTTTAAAAGATGAAACAGCTGAGTGGAAAGATTCCAGTTACGAGAAGGGAAACAAGAACAAATCTCCTTCCCTCCCACCCCAGACATTCTATGGAGAGCTGTAGTGGTTTGTTCAGTTCTGGATGGCCACAAGGACAGGCAGCACCGGGAGATGTCTCTGCCATCCTGCCTGTACCAGGGAAGTAGGAGAGCAGGTGAGCTAACACTTCTTCCTCCTCTCACTTTGGCTGCAGGATGAGTCTGGCACGGCAAAATAAAGTGCTTCTGAAACAGAGCCACTATGGTAAGGGAAAGGAAATCAATTCTCAGACCTTCACTTTTTACCTAAGGTTTTATATTAAGGTTTTGGGTATTTTTTTAACCTTATGACTTGAATCATAGAGGCATTAAGGTTGGAACAGACCTCTAAGACCATCAAGTCCACCCTTCTACCCAACAGCTCCACTAGACCATGTCCTGAAGAGCCAGAGCTACTCTGGGTTTGAACCCCTCCAGGGTTCAAAGCGATACAAGGGAGCGATACAGGAAGCGATACAAGGGAGGCACAAGGTTAGCTGTTCCCAAACAGTTTCTCTTCCTCCTCTTTGCTTTCCTGGGGCACTCCCCCAACACCAAGCACTAACTCAAGCTCTACTCTGCCATCAGACAAGCTGAGCAGCACTGCAGTGCATGAAGGCTTTTGAATTAGTGCCTGAGTCAGGAGGTGACCCAAGAGCAAGTCGTTCAAGTCTGATCTCTCCTCCTTGCA
Source organism: Ramphastos sulfuratus (assembly GCA_013399055.1). Classification (NCBI taxonomy): domain Eukaryota; kingdom Metazoa; phylum Chordata; class Aves; order Piciformes; family Ramphastidae; genus Ramphastos; species Ramphastos sulfuratus. The sequence goes on along the minus strand of WBNM01017759.1, from coordinate 30,998 downwards.
TGGAACAAGTCCTAGACAAATTGCTTTCATAGTCCAAAAGTAATTTGTCCTATTAAGAGCTAATTTCCTCCCTGCTGTATCTATTCTAGACTATCACACATGGTCTATTATGGCCTGCTAAGTATGATGGCCAAGCTAGCAAAGCCATTATCCACACAGTGCTGGAAGCAGCACGGTAGGGCATCACAAGGAGGTCTCCAGTCTCTCTGTGTGCTGTGCCACACTAGTTCCAGTGGGATGGAGGCAATCCCCCCCAGGAACAAGCTGAAATCTGTGTACCTTTCAGATCCAACAAAATCAAACCAGAGGATTTTTTTTTCCCCTTTGTTAACCAGTAAGAAATTGTTCTGTTGCAGACAAATGGACCCAGTCAAACTAGTTAGATACAGCTATTGACAATCTACTAGAGCAGATCATTTGAAAAAGCAAGCAAAAATCAATAGGAATATCTCCAGTGCACTGATTATCAGGCAAGCATTGCTGTCACCAGAGATATGGAGTGATTTCAGCAGAGGAGGGAGAACTGAAGTGGATTGATACCCTTAGTTAAGCTGGCAGGCACCATGCAAGAAACAGAATGAGTTCTGAGCTCTTTAGAGGAAGCAGTCAGGCATAGTTGGGGGCTGGAACCAGATGACCTTCAAGGTCCCTTCCAACCCAACCCCTTCTGTGTTCTAGTTTCAAAGTAGAAATACATGAGAATTAATAAAACTGATCAAATCTGTTTATGATTGCTTCAGGTTAGAATCACAGAATCATAGAATGTCAGGGGCTGGAAGGGACCTCAAAAGCTCATCTGGACCAGCCCCCCTGCCACAGCAGCATCACTCAGAGCAGATCATACTGGAATGCATCCAAATGGTTCTTGAGCATCTCCAGAGAGGAAGACTCCACAACCTCCCTGGGCAGCCTGTTCCAGTGCTCTGTCACCCTCACAGGGAAAAAATTCTTCCTCAGGTTCACATGGAACCTCCTGTGCCTCAGCTTCCACCCATTGCCCCTTGTGCTGTCACTGGGCATCACCCAGCAGAGCCTGGCTCCAGCCTGCTGGTGCTCATCCCTCACATATTTATAGTCATTGCTGAGGTCACCTCTCAGTCTCCTCCTCTCCAAGCTCCTAGCCCCAGCTCCCTCAGGCTCTCCTCATAAGGAAGATGTTCAACTTCCTTCATCACCTTTGTGGCTGTGTGCTGGACTCTCTCAAGCAGTTCCTTCTTGAGCTGGGGACAGGGTTCCTGACACAGAATCACCAACAGTGACAAGAGGACACAGGGTGGTGACCTTGGAGCAAAAAACTTTTGCTGACTGCAATCACTGTTGGAGGGCCCTGAATATGCTGGGGGGGTCTGGTCTGGGGAGCATGCCTCCCTAGCTGGGATTTGCTGAGCAAATGATGCAGTGACAAGCCAGGAGAGATGAAGCTGGGAAGTGCTAACACCTGGTAGCTGGCCCTGACCCGAGTGGGGCACAGGCTGCAGATGCTGGATGCTGTGAGAAACTTCACTGCTGGTGAAAGAATCCACAAGCCTCCATTTCAAAAGGAAGAAACCCCCTCTGAAAACCCCCTTCTCTGGGGGGGGGGGGGGGAGAGGTTTCCTAGCAGAAATATAACCACCCCATAAACAGAGCTCTGATGAAACACCGTCCACATCTGCAGTCATTTTATAGCTGACCCAATGTGCAGCCTGGAGTTGGTGTTTGCTACAGCTAAAGAGAACAACAGGCTGGGAACTCCCAGCGTGGTGTTTGCTTTGATTTGCAGAGTGTTTGTTACACCACATTAGAATCAAAAATTGGGCATATCCGCTGCTCAGAGAGCTCAGCAGGCCTGCAAACGAGGCTGCTGCCAAAGTTGCTTTAGAGTGAAAAAAAAAGGGGGGGGGGAAATATTAGATTTGGGGCCTTTTTTAGTTGTTGTTGTTGTTTCTTTGTTTTGTTTGGGTTTGGTTTTTTTGTTTGTGGTTTTTTGTTTGCTTGGGTTTTTTATTTGTTTGCTGGGGGTTTTTGTTTGCTGGGGGGTTTTGTTTGCTTGGGGCTTTTTGTTTGCTTGGGTTTTTTGTTTGCTTGGGTTTTTTGTTTGTTTGGGTTTTTTGTTTGGGGGTTTTTGTTTGCTTGGGGCTTTTTGTTTGCTTGGGTTTTTTGCTTGGGGCTTTTTGTTTGCTTGGATTTTTTGTTTGTGGTTTTTTGTTTGCTTGGGTTTTTTGTTTGGGGCTTTTTGTTTGCTTGGGTTTTTTTGTTTGGTTGTTTTCTTTGTTTGGTTGGGGTTTTTGTTTGCTTGGGGGTTTTTGTTTGGCTTTGGGTTTTGGGTTTTTTTGTTTGGTTGGGTTTTTTGTTTGCTTGGGGCTTTTTGTTTGCTTGGAGCTTTTTGTTTGCTTGGAGCTTTTTGTTTGCTCAGGTTTTTTTCCTTGGTTGGGTTTTTTGTTTGCTTGGGGTTTTTGTCTGCTTGGGTTTTTTTGTTTGGTTTTGGGTTTTTTTGTTTGGTTGGTTGAGTTTGGGTTTTGGAGTTTTTCCATTTGGTTGGTTGGGGTTTTTTTGTGTGTTTGTGTGAGATAGTGTGGGAGGTTCTTTATTTTTGCTAAAATGCCCTATGGCCTGTGCCAGGACTTGGTAAGAAATATCTAATTCTTAGGCAGTGAGGGGAGACCTCATCAATGGTTATATGTATGTGCAGGTGAGTGCCAGGAGGCTGGAGCCAGGCTCTGCTGGGTGATGCCCAATGCCAGCACAAGGGGCAATGGTGGAAGCTGAGGCATAGGAAGTTTCATGGAAACATGAGGAGGAATTTTTTCCCTGTGAGAGAATCCTTCTGTCTGAGATGATGTTTTGAGGGCAGCATCTGACATCTGCAGAGCTTGTACTTGGGCATACAGCAATGATCTGCTCACAGAGGAGTCATCTCAGAGCCCAGCAGACAGGGACCTGCCAGTGCTGGTGGGTAACAACTTGCANATTACTATTATTACTATTATTAAACCAATAATAAATTAAAAAAGGAACAAGGATAAGCTGCTACACCACTTTATGAGGATAATTCCTGCCCGAGGAATAAAAAGTAGCACAGTAAATGTTGAAAGCAGGGGAATAGAAAAATATACAGTGAAGGAAATAATGATGAATAGGAAAAAAAATAGTCCCAAACAACCAAAAAAGAGCCAGGTTTGGGGTTGCTTGTTGGTTTGTTTGCTTCAAAATGCAATCCACTAAAAGAGTCAAAGAGCAAGAAAGGGTTCAGGAACTGCAGCAAGCAGAAAAGGCAGACAGAGACAGAGCTGAAAGAAAATCTGCTCCTTAAGAAAAGAGCACAGGAGTCAGGTGGGGCAGTGTGAGCTGAAGTTTTGGGTGTCTGCTTTCTTTCAAGCTGCAGGAAGCAGATTAGTCTCAACCAGACACGGGAAGAAAGTAAATAGGGAAAGGGAGCAACACAAACCAGAGCAGGGTAAAGAGTGACTGAAAGGGTATTTGGAGTGTACAGATGTATTTGAGTCAGCAGGGCCTGATGAAGTCCATGCCAAGGTACTTAAGGAACAAAGCAGCTGGCAATGATCTGAGATCTCACACAGATCAGGGAGAGCAGGGGAGGGGGTGAGGGCATGGCTGGAAATACAAAAGAAAGGAAGAAGACAGGAATTACAGGACAGGAATTACAGGACAGCCTAATTTTGATACCAAGAGAAGCGTTGCTAGAAAACAATACCTTTAGAGACACCTACGGAGCAAAAAGACAGGACCCTCAAGATAAAGCTACCAAGAGCTCACTTCAGACTGAAGAGATCTCACACTGAGAGCTGTAGGAGGTCTCCATTGCTTTCCATTTTTTTCTTTTTAAGCACTTTACTGCTCCAACAGTGACTGTGTAGCTGAACTTGCCGAGCAAAAGCAAGCTCAGGAGCACTGCCAGCATCCAAATTCAGCTCTTTCTTGATGAATCCCGGGAGGGAGGGTCTAGAATCTCTCAGATGGATGCTGGATGAGCACTGATGCAACATGCTATGCTTCTCCAATGCACAAAGTGAGGACTAACAGACCGGGAAGAACTTAGCAGGGGAAAAAAATAAATTAAATACATATATAAATACATATAGGAAGCCTAATGAGAAGCAGCTGAGGGAACTGGGGGTGTTTAACCTGGAGAAAAGTAGGCTGAGGAAAGAAATCCTAACTGTAAAACTGCCTGAAAGGAGGTTGGAGTGAGGTGGGTGTGGGTCCCTTCTCCTTAGTAACAAGCAGTAGGGCAGGAGGAAATTGCCTCAAGTCACACCAGGAGAGGCTTAGGTTGGACGTTAGGAAAAATTCCTTCACTGAAAGGGTTGTCAAACCCTGGAACAGGCTGCCCAGGGCAATGGTGGAGTCACCACTAGACCAGAGGTGTATAAAAGCCTTGCAGGTGTAGTGCTGAGGGACATGGGTTAGCAGTGGACTTGGCAGTGTTAGGTTCATGGTTGGACTTCATAATCCTGAAGTTCTTTTCCAGCCTAAACAATTCTATGGCTCTGCCATGGGTCTGTGACCCATCCTGTTTTCTCTTCTCCTTCACCATCTTTTTTTTTTTCCTTTTTGTTGTTTGGTTTTTGGCTTTCTTGACAGAGCTCACCCCTGCAGCACCAAGCCTTATTTCCATTGGATGCTCTCTCCTGTGGCACTGCTCTTCAGCTGAGCTCTGTACACACTCTCACTGCAGAGCTCTCCTGCCAAGGAGCACATGGGCTTCTCTGAGGTGCTCAGCACTAGGGAGGACTAGAATAAGTAAAGGAGAAGCATGATGTGGAAAGGGAGAACCAGGGGAAGGTGTTCCTTAACATGGAATATGCCTGCTTCAGGAAGGAAACTTGGCAGATCTGGCCAAGAAAAAGCATCTGCTCCAAATTACCTAAGGCCCAGCAACCAGAGGTGCTAACATCCAGCACACACCTTTCATTGCTTTGCAGCAAGAAACCAGCCCAAGCCCTCTGAAGGGTACTGCATTCAGGTTTGGGCTCCCCAGTTTCAGAGGGGCAGGGATCTGCTGGAGAAGGTCCAGTGGAAGGCTATGAGAATGATGAGAGGACTGGAGCACTGCCTGGTGAGGAGAGGCTGAGGGACCTGGGGCTGCTTAGGCTGCACAAGAGAAGACTGAGAGGGCATTTAATCAATGTTTATAACTATCTGAGGGCTGGGGGTCAGGAGGTGGGGGGACAGGCTCTGCTCACTGCTGCCTGGGATAGGACAAGGAGCAATGGATGGAAGCTGCAGCACAGGAGGTTCCAGCTCAACACAAGGGGCAACTTCATGACCAGAAGGGTTCCAGAGCCCTGGCACAGGCTGGCCAGAGAGGTTGTGGAGTCTCCTTCTCTGGAGCCTTTCCAGGCCTGTCTGGATGTGTTCCTGTGTGCCCTGAGCTGGATTGTCTGGTCCTGCTCTGGCAGGGGGGTTGGACTCAATGATCTCTTTGAGTCCCTTCCAACCTCTGACATCCTGTGACCCTGTGAACTTGGTGCCATGCCTTCCTACCAAGGCAAGCAACAAGTATTTAATTGGTTTACATGCCTGGAATTCTGATGAATGCTTTGCTGTGACTATTTTAGGAACTTCATCCTGAAGAAGGTATTTAAAGAAAGAAAAAAAAAAAAATCACTGGAAGAGTGATGTGGCAGCTCCCAGGGATGTGGCAGCTCTCAGGGATGTGGCAGCTCCAAGGGATGTGGCAGTTCTCAGGGATGTGGCAGCTCCAAGGGATGTGGCAGCTCCCAGGGATGTGGCAGCTCTCAGGGATGTGGCAGCTCCCAGGTCTCAGGGGAAAAGGCAAATGAGGAATACGTACTATTAACAATGAGGGAAATCAGCTATGCTATTACAGAGCAGTTCAAATGGTCAGGTAAAAAAGGCTTATTATGTGGTCTCTTAGAATGAGGCACCAGGTAGTTTTGATCATTACCAAGCACTTTTCTGTCACAGCAGATAATTTCTACTTCTGAGACACCACTGGAATAATTTGTGACACAAACACTTCTGCAGTCCAGGCTTCAATTTCAACCTTAAAGAGCTCTGTTTTCCAAACCAGGATATGTCATCTCACAAAGTGCTTGGACACAAGCAAGTCAGCAGGTTAGGTGACAGCAGCAAGACACTGATGCCTGCAGCTAACTNCTGTCCTCAGAGCAGAGCTGCTGCAGCCCTCTGAGCATCTTGGTGGCCTCCTCTGGACCTGCTCCAACACTTCCATGTCCTTCCTGTGCTGGGGGCTCCAGAACTGCACACAGAACTACTTGATGTAGCCAAGTAGAGAAAGCCCCACAATGAAGTGCTGGGTTAGTGGATGGGTGTCCTGCACAAGATAACAAGGGGGGGGGCACACCTCTGCAGCTGCAGAAGACATCACCCAAGCAGAGGCAAAGAATAGTTTCACCATTATCTTTTCAAATGCATATTCTGAGGTGATCTCTGCATGCTGACCACAAGCAGTTTCTTCATCCTCCCCCATTTGTAGATGGATAAACAAGTACCAGAAGACTGAAGTGAGGCACAGCCATCAATAAAACCCCTTGGATCTAGGGCTGAGAGAATGCTGATTGACAACATCACAGGCTTGTGCCATTAGATTGTTATTTCTACTGGAGGAATGAAAAAAGGAGGCAAAGGAAACCTAAACCACACTCTCTGAATGCATCTTGCACTCAGTGCTGATGGAGAAAGGAGCCACAGCCCTTCCCAAGAGCACTCTCTTAGTCTGTTTTCCATAAATCTGTTGGGCAGCTTGAGTCAATAGGGTGTTGTGGAACACCTGGGGGCTGTCAGCCCCCTCCTCCATCACATACTCTCTTCTGCTGGCTCAGTTTATTTAGGCTGAGTGTGCCAGTTTGCATATCTCCCCTTAGAGCTAATCCTAAATCATGATGCAATAATGGTTTTAAGGATAGGCCTTTTTTTGCCATATAAATCTTTAAATTATACAGTGGCCCAGTGGCTCTTTAGAGCTCTTGCACTCCCTAACTGATAAGATTGAAGTCCCTGAGGTCCCAGATGAACTGCTCTGTGGCTGCATCACAGAGCAATTTCAGCCAGAGTAGGAGACACAACAGAATTACCCAAGTCTGCAGTGCTAGCAATAGGAGGAGATGACTCAGCCAGCTGGAGCTTGCAAAGTGGCAATAACCTGTCCACTGAAAGCATGTTTGGAGGGTGATAAGTGACCCCATTGTCAGGAATGGCTGAAGCACTGTTAGCAGCCAGAAGAGTTGGAAAAATAAAGTCTTTACACCTAGCACCCAGCACCTAGCACCCAGCACCCAGTGCCTGCAGAACTCTCTCATTTCAGGGAGGTTGGACTGGATGATCTATGGAGGTCCCTTCCAATCTCTAAAGCTCTGTGAGTCTCTGATTCTGAGATTCTGTGATTCTGAGATTCTGTGATTCTATGATTCTGTGATTTTCTGATTCTGTAATTTTATGATTCTGTGATTCTATGATTCTGTGTTTCTGTGATTTTGTGATTCTCTGATTCTGTGATTCAGTGATTCTGTGATTCTGTGATTCAGTGATTCTGTGATTCTATGATTCTGTGAGCTTGGCCATGAAGTTCTGTAGAGCTTTGCAAGCATCCCTCAGTGATATTTTTTTCCACCCTAACCAAACAAGTTGGTGCTCACTGACAATAGCCTGACCATGTACAGACAGACTGCTAACAGGACCTGGGATGTGTTCAGAGGGTGTTGTGCTGAAAGAACAACCTGGTGGGTAATATTTAGAACAATAGGTGAAAGGTGCTGGTGGAAGTTAAAAGAAGAGAGCTGTCAGTAGTCAGAATGGATCCTAAGGAGGAATGACACCATTGGGTCAGGTGCAGGCCAACCTCTGTCCTGCCATTCAAAGGGTTCAGAGATCATTTCTAAGTGGCTCCAGAGACAGCATTTGCTGGGTTCAGAGTTCATTTCTATGGGGTCCAGAGACAGCATTTGCTGGGTTCAGAGACCATTTCTATGGGGTCCAGAGACAGCATTTGCTGGGTTCAGAGTTCGTTTCTATGGGGCTCCAGAGACAGCATTTGCTAAGCTTACCAATCCAGCTGGCACCCTGCCAGATCTGCATGAGGCCATGGAAATTGGAGTTGCTCTCAGCTTTCTGGCCAGGAGATTGGATGTTAAGTAGAGCAAAGCAAAGTAGGTTTCTGCTGTATGTCTAGACTTAGATGGTGAAATGACTTTTTTGAAGGTGCATTGATTAGAAAAATGACTGCTTGCCCTTGAGCTCCTGCCAGCCCCGGACTGGCTCTATGGAACTGATGAATACTGATGCGAGGGGAATGAATAAACTTCAGCAACACCATTGGGGCTGTGCTGCCACTGAGAACTTTTTGAAAGGAAGAACATGTGGATAATCTACTTACCCAAAGAAAAGGCAAGACATAAAAATGCAGTTTGAGCTATCTTCATGTATAATAAATGGCCTGGTGAGCTGCAGAGGCAGTGGCTGCTGATTGTCAGTGAGTCTCTGTTAACAGACTGATGTTGATTTCTAAGAGAGGATGGATTCTGCTTAAAGGTTCTTGGGGGGTTGTGCTGTTTACTGAGGTTTTGTTCTCTGGAGTCCCTCTGCTGTTTAGCAGCATGTGTGCTCCATAGGAGAAAACCTTTCCCTCATCACTTGCTTCCCTTCATCAGAGTCATTCTTTCCCTTCTACGAATCATGCAGGGATTCTTATGCTCTCTTTGCAAATTCAGACCTTTCCAAACCTGCCTGCTGTTGGACAATGGATTCAAATGTCATCAAGCTCCTGGAAGGGTGAGCACATACACACAGGCCATGAGCAAGTACTTTTTTTGTCTGTGTAAGAAGGCAGCAACCAAGGGGCTCCTTGCAGTGCAGGATTTGCCCCTAGCTTTTGCTGAAACTGCTCCTCAGCCTCCAGCTTTCTCCAGTAGAATGATTCAAGACAGCTCTAATTCCTAACCTGCAAATGTCAGGAGGGATAGAGATGTGCTGGCTTTATGCTGGGTACCAATAAAGGCAGCAGCTTTGGACTGGAGCTTTTGCCAGCTTGCTTCTAATCCATTATGGAAAGGTCAGTGAGAACCTGCAGCGCTCACCCCAGACCCACAACTCAGATCTGCCTCCTTGGCCTCGTCGTGAAGGACAATAAAACAATAAGAGCTGAAGTAGTGGAAATCCAGGGAAATGACAAACACATTTATTTAAGAAAGGCAGTTAGAGAGTGCAAGCAAGGTTAGTGCACCAAAAAGAGGTGAGGCAAATATGAGGTTCCAGCTCTTAGTGAATCCAGGGCAGGTTGGCAAAGATTCCTGTCTGCAGCTACATACTCCCAGCCCTATGCCAATGCTTCTATGACATGAATGAATCAGGAAACCACTCCAGCCAGAAAATCACCACTTCTCCTTATTTTTGGGGCTGGTTTTCAGATCAGTTTATTGAACCAGTTCATGGAGCATCAGAATGAGTAGTAGAGGTGGCAAAAGAGGAGAGCTGGGAACACATGGGCAAGGTTAGGTGAGACAAGCTCCACTTCAGGTGACTTAGGGCCACCATAAAATCACAGCCTAAGCTGTAAATACTTGAAAAGCTGGAGGATATTTCTCTCAGAAAGCAGCTTTGCAGCACAATGCAAGGCAGGTAGTAAAATGTGGACTTGTGGGTCTCAATATTTCTGTAGACTGGGCAGATATAGCAATTAAACTGCAGAAATTCTCTTTGATATCACCAAAACAATCACTTACATAATTAGAAGCTGACTTTAGAGCTGACTAAGAGGAAAAAAATCCAGACTGGACTTTATTGCCATACCTTGACAGAACCAGTCTAGCTTCTCAACTCAACTGAGAAAGACAAGAGCTCCTAAAATCTACATTTCTGGCTCAGGAGTGCCCATCTATTTTCTGTATATTTGTTTCACCCAAATACAGAAACAGTTATCAAAGTAGACTTTAAAATACTCTGAATCCAAGCAGGATGGAAAACAATCAGCCAGACCTACTTCAGGGGAAATACAGATTCCGTGGCTTGGTTCTCTCTCTCTTTCTCTCTTTCTTTCTCTCCTTCCTTCCTTCCTTCCTTCTTTCCTTCCTTCCTTCCTTCCCTCCTTCCTCCTTTCCTTCCTTCCTTCCTTCCCTCCTTCCTCCTTTCCTTCCTTCCTTCCTTCCCTCCTTCCTCCTTTCCTTCCTTCCTTCCTTCCTCCCCTTCCTCCCCTTTCTTCCCTTCCTTTCCTTCCTTTCTTTCTTTGCTTTCTTTCTGTCTTTCTTTTTCTTTTCTTTTGGTTTTTAGCTTGTTGATTCAGGGTTTCTTCTTTCTAAACACTGTGCAATGTGTGTCTTGAAACAAATGTTCTTCCACTCAGGAAAGAATATCCTCAGAGACACACTCCTTATTTAAAACACATTACATTTTGATGGCTGATCTGCATGGCTGATCATGGAGCTGAAATAGTACTTTGTGGCCAAGCCTTGGATCTAAGCATCATTGTTTAATGCTGCTTTTTCCTTCGGGGGGGAAAATACCAAAAGCTATACAAAATTCTTCAGCTCATTTTGGGTGGGGATGTGTTTTAGCTTGGGCTTTTCAGTTGACAGAATCACAGAATGTCAGGGACCTCCAAAGCTCATCCAGTCCGACCCCCCTGCCAGAGCACGGTCTCCTATAACAGATCACAAAGGNCTCTGAGCATCTTTGTGGCCCTCCTCTGGACTGGCTCCAACACTTCCATGTCCTTCCTGTGCTGCATCTAGGTGGGTTTTGAATATCTCCAGAGAGAGAGACTCCACAACCCCCCCTGGGCAGCCTGTTCCAGGGCTCTGTCACCCTCACAGGGAAAAAAATTCCTCCTCATGTTTCCATGAAACTTCCTTTGCCTCAGCTTCCACCATTGCCCCTTGTGCTGTCATTGGGCATCAGTTGCATGACATGGAAATGATCTTGAGTTTCGTAGCAGGTTTGGGGCTGGTTTGCTTTGTGTGTCTGCCTGCTTTGCCTGTTTCACAGAATCACAGAATTAACCAGGTTGGAAATGACTTCTGAGCTCATCAAGTCCAACCTAACCTGACCTAACCCTTCCAATTAACTAAACTCTGGCACTAAGTGCCTCATGCAGCCTCCTCTTAAACATCTCCAGAGATGGGCACTCCACCACCTCCCTGGGCAGCCCATTCCAATGCCAATCACTCTTGCTGGGAAGAACTTCTTCCTAACATCCAGGCTGGACCTGCTCTGGTGCAGCTTGAGGCTGTGTCCTCTTGTTCTGTCCCTGGGTGCCTGGCAGAAGAGCCCAACCCCACCTGGCTACAACCTCCTTGCAGTTGTAGAGAGCAATGAGGTCTGTCCTGAGCCTCCTCTTCTCCATTACCTCTCACCTTTCACCTGCATCAACACCTCTTGATAACCACACTCTCATTTAACTGTTAGCCCTGTCACCTCTGTAGTTAAGTGAAACATGTGTAACAGTGCAACCTCCCTTGAAAAGGATCTGTTTGCATGGAGGAACTTGTAAATGAGCTACACTCTGCAAAAATAAATAGCTAAGTAGTGGCAAGATGATTTAGTCTGTGTGCACAGGAACGGATTCATTCCAGTTTATCACATATTTGTGCAACCTCATTGACTGCTTTCAGTGTCTAAAAAGGTGTGAGAGCCCAACTGGAATTTCTCCAGGTTTGAATACTGATTAAAGCTTCCTCTTAGCTGGATTCTCAGGTGTCTAAGCTCATTTTGCAGCTTTCTTTACAGGAAAACTTTCAGGGGGTTCTCACTGCAGAAATTTCAGTTAGAAGTGGAGGAGCTCTCTTCTGGTCTCTTCTCACAGGTAAATAGTGATAGAACAAGAGGGAATGGCCTCAAGCTGCAACTGGGTAGGTTTAGAGTAGATATTAGGAAAAAAAATTTCCTAGCAAGAGCAGTCAGACATTGGAATGTGCTGCCCAGGGAGGCGTTTAAAAGTTGTTGGATGTGGTGCTTGGGGATATGGTTTAGGGAAAGCCTTGTAGAGTAGGGAGTTGGAGGTGATGATCCTGAGGGGCTTTTACCCACTGAATGCTTCTGGGATTTCTGTGATCCCCTTTGTGCTGCCTGTTCTCACAAATCACAGATGGAGGAATTTATCTTAAACAGATATCTCTTGGGCCCTGGTCCCCAGTCATGCAAACTGGGAGCTGGATTTCCTGGGGTTGCTGGTTTTGCTTCTTCAAGATGCTGGGCTGCAGGAGAATATGATGTGCTTGGTCCTGAGCAGGGGCTTCAATTGCTATCAGTGGAGTGGCAAAAGAGAGGAATGTGCAGAGAGGGTGTGCTGGTTTGAGGCTAATCAGAGTATTTTAATGGAGAAAATTATATTTTAGGCTGTGAAAACAAAACAATGGTGATGTTTGCTTCACTCATAGGCTTGCTGAGATGTATAAGAATAAGAACACAAAACATAGATAAGACAGACTCTTGGGCTTGGAGGGTCTCAGTCTCTCTAGCTTCTTGCCTTCTCCTCTCTGCCGAGTAACCTCACTAACCACTTTCCTTCTAACACCCCTGGCCCATCCTCCAAACTCATCTTGTGCATAAGGCAAACCCAGGGGTAAGGTAGAGAGGTGGAAAGAAGGTGGCAGGGTGGTTGGGAGCCCCTCCTGGGGACTCTGATTGCTGGGAGGGGGATTGTGCTTCTGTATTACCTTTAACTTGTATATCTCTAACTATTCCTGTCTATTGTGTATATCTCTGCTTGTACATTGTGCTAAGCTGTAAACAGAGCTTCAGTCCTTAACTTCCAGCTGGATGAGTCTAGTCTGGGGGATTTTACAAAGTGTGGGGGGGCAGGGAACTCCCAAACCATCACAGAGGGGAAAGCACCCAGCTGTAGCATCCACACTGGACACTGCTGCTCTCATAGGGCATGAAAGAGATGTGAAAAGCTCTACAGTCCATCTGGAATCAAGTGATAGATTGTTTTGAACTACTCTGGGCACGAGTGAAGCTTGTCAAGCAGGTAAATGTAGGAATAAGGAGGCTGTTCCTTTCCTGCCATTACCAAAGTGCCTGCTACCTGTTCTTCAGGGAGAAGGCAACAAAGTCACAACCTGCTTATGGTTTCTGTCCGAATCTGCATTGCCAGAAAACAACAGAGATAGAGAGCAGAGCCTTCTCCTGTTTCCTCAGGGAAGATCTGCCCAGTTGCCAAGATATTTATCACTTGCAGATGAGGGAAGGGGAGGTTCTGCATCCAGACCTACATCTGTCATCCTCCAGCGCTCCTCAGCTGAGCACTGCGTTCCCACACACGCAGCAGAAGGTGAAGCTGTGTGCTCTGGCCTGGCTCTCAACAGATCCTGTGCATTACAAACCCATGCTGTCATAGTTTATTAGCTGGAGTGCAGTGCAAATCTACTGCTTCCACCTGCAGAGACAGTTCAGGTGCTGGCTAATGTCTTTGTCATGTATGCTTAGGGCTGTTTGTCATGGATGTCTCAAAATCTTAGTCATAAAAGGGCTTGCAGTCAAAATGTAGCTTTCTTTAACAACTACAATTCTATTAGCAGGTAAGAAGATAACTTCAGTTCTCTGAAGTAATACAGTGTGAAGGAGTTACAAGATAAAAGTCTGCAGCAGAACTGGGATTTGGCAGGATGTGAGTAGTTCAGAGGTTGCTGGCAGTTAGAACATGGGGTTTGTTCTTAGAGAAATCTTTGGCCATTAAAATAAGATCATTTTTGATTTTAAAAAAAACTTTGAAGTCCATCTCTCTATCAATGCATCTGCCTACCTTTGTATTTACCTGCCTACCTACTTACCAACCAGCCTGGCTGTCACAAGCTCACAGGCTCACAGGATGTTAGGGGTTGGAAGTGACCTGAAGAGCTCATCCAGTCCAACCCCCCTGTCAGAGCAGGACCAGACAATCCAGCTCAGGGCACACAGAACACATCCAGACAGGCCTGGAAAGGCTCCAGAGAAGGAGACTCCACAACCTCTCTGGGTAGCCTGTGCCAGGGCTCTGGGAACCTTCCAGTCAAGAAGTTGCCCCTTGTGTTGAGCTGGAACCTCCTGTGCTGCAGCTTCCATCCATTGCTCCTTGTCCTATCCCAGGCAGCAGTGAGCAGACTGACCCCCACCCCTCAGAGCTTTATAAACATTTATTAAATGCCCTCTCAGTCTTCTCTTGTGCAGCCTAAGCAGCCCCAGGTCCCTCAGCCTCTCCTCATCAGGCACTGCTCCAGTCCCCTCATCATCCTCATAGCCCTCCCTTCCTCCCTTGGACTCTCCAGTAAATCCCTGTCCCTCTTCAACTGGGGAGCCCAAAACTGAAGGCAGTGCTCAAGTTGAGGTCTCATCAGGCAGAGTAGAGGCAGAGGAGAACCTCCCTTGATCTGCTGGACACACTCTGCTTAATGTCCCCTAGGATCCCATTCGCCTCTTGCCCACCAGGGCACATTGCTGCCCATGGATGTTCTCCACCATCACTCTCAGGTCCCTCTCCACAGGGCTGCTCTCCAGCAGATCCCCTCCCAGCCTGTACTGGTGCAGTTCATTATTCCTCCCCAGATGCAGGACTCTGCACTTGTCCTTGTTGAACCTCATTTGGTTCCTCTGTGCCCAGCTCTCAGTCTGTCCAGGTCCTGCTGGATGGCCTCACAGCCTTCAGCTGTATCAGCCAAACACTTTATATTGCAGAGGCTTTATTGCTGAGAAGGGGGAAAAGGAGCACTGAATGATATTCTTGGTTCACAGAGGTCTGATCAGAGATAGATTCAGAGCTGAAGAACAAAAACTGAAGCAGTAAAATCAGAATGGCCGTGGCTGAATCACAGGATGAGGACTCAGCAAAGATTGCTTTCCAGCTGAGATGTGCATCAGCTTGCAGTGCCTGATCCTCTTCAACAGGAAGAGTTCTGCTACAACTGAGGGTAGGGCTATGTTTGAGAGGCTGAAATTTCCACAGGCTGAATACATCAACCAGATTGTGCCACTGACAGAAAAGACAAGCTTGAATATTGTGATTCACAAGGGCTTTGGTGTCGCAGCTCTCGCTGTGTGATCGCCAGAGCAGAAGTCCTTGGGACAAACACAGCTGAGGGAGCCTGTAGGCTCTAGACAGTTTTTGATGTATTGCTGCCCATCAGTGGACAGAGCTGCAGGATTTACCCACTCCTCACTGAGAGAAGGGCTGACAGAGGCAAGAAAGAGAGAAGTGGATTTCAGCAGAGAGCTCCTCCAGGGTGATGATAGTATAAGAGAGGAGGCGCTAGGAAGCGGAGGGAGAATTATGATGACACCAAGGAAAGCACCAAAGAAAAGGAGCAGCAGTGACAGAACCCCAGTTCTGCTCTGTGTATTTGATAGCTGCTGTGAGTAGGAGTGTTTCTCCCAGCACACTGGTGTGAAAGCAAGAGGAGTGCCTCATGCCAGGGGAGCAGCAGATGGAGCAGCTATATTTCACAGGAGGGATTGTGCTCAGGGACTGTCAAGCTGCTGTGGGAGCTGCTCAAAATTTGTGTGTCAGCATCACTGCTGCAGTCCATGACTTATATACTGAGGACAAAACAAGCATTTGGGGTGATGGTACCTGCAGAACAGCAAATTGCTCTTTGCTCTGCAGAAGCTGTCCTGCTGCCTTTCACCTAGTGCTCAGATACTTTCTAGAAGCACTTTAACTGATCTCTGACACGTGGGAATCATTTCCTTATCCACTCCCCAAAATAAATTATGTGTGCAACACAGAAATTAGTTTCCCATTAGATAAAACCCCTTGGATTTAGTGAAAAAGGTCCCTTTACATGATAAGAGGGATGGGAGATTTTCTACAGCAAGCCATGTGAGCTGGCAATCACAGAATCACAGAGAGCCTTGGCTGCNCTGTGCTGGGGGCTCCAGAACTGTACACATCTTTAACAAGATCAGGTTGCCCAGGACCCCACCAAGTTTGACCTTGGACATCTCCAGGGATGGGATCTCCACCACCTCTCTGGGTAATCTGTTCCAGTATTTCACTACCCTCACTATGAAGAACTTTCTCCTGACATCCAGAGCTCTGGGGGACATCCAGCAGAGTTACAGCACAACATTGCAGCCTGACTGGCAGGTGTCTATGGTGCCCATAATGTGACAGCTGTTGGGACAACCAAACCTGGCAGACACTCACAGGGGCAAACTGGAGTCTGTGAAAGTTCCAGAACTTACATTCTGAGTCTGTTGATGTAGAGTTGTGCACACAGAGATGGTATTAGACTTGTTCTAGTGGGAGATGGAAACTGGATGTTAGGAGGAAGTTGTTTGCAGTGAGGGTGGTGAGACACTGGCACAGGTTGCCCAGGGAGGTTGTGGCTGCTCCCTCCCTGGAGGTGTTCAAGGCCAGGTTGGAGGAGGCCTTGAGTGACCTGTTCTAGTGGGAGGTGTCCCTGCCGATGGCAAGAGGTTGGAACTGGATGATCTTTGAGATCCCCTCCACCCTAAACCATTCTATGACTCTTACGATTCTGGCCACAGCCTCCCCAGAGCACTCTTCTTGACTTCCAGCATAAGCTTCAGTTTCAAACACTTCTTTCCATCCACAGCCTGGATTTTCCAAGCAGTGGCTCACTGACAGTGATGGCAGCCCATGTGTGATGCAGATGGCAAAGCACTCCCTGCCCTCTGACTAGCTTTGGGGAAGAGCTGAATCCACCTCATCTCACAGGAGCTCCTAACAGCTGCTCAGAAATTCCCTACAGTGCAGGTAGGAGGCAGAGGCTCCACTTGTGTACAACACAGAACTGCAACCTTTTTTTTCTGGAATTCAGACATCCATCATCTTGTTCCTGCTTCGCTTTTTGCATTTTCAGTGTTTGAAAGGTTCAGGGAAAGCAAAATAGATGAAGCTCCTTTTCAAGTAGGCAGGAATGCAAACAACAGGCTTTAAATCCAAAAATGTTCTCTAAGACACTGTCTGCCTTCCAACCCCAAGTACCTGATGGACAATTAGCAGCTTCATTAAGAAAACACAGGGCTGCCAGCAGCAGAGGTCAATTAACAGCTTCAACCTATCTGTCACCTTGCTGAAGAACAATTTTCACATCCAGGCCTTTGACAGATGATCAAATTATTTTTTTCAAAGGAGGCATTGAGTTTGCTGACCACACCAAGCTGTGTGGGGCAGCTGGAGGACAGGGATGGCATCCAGAGGGACCTGGACAGGCTGCAAAGGTGGGCACAAGCCAACCTCATGAGGTTCAACAAGACCAAGTGCAAGGTCCTGCAGCTGGGTCGAGGCAATCCCAAGCACCTATCCAGGCTGGGCAGGGACTGGCTGGAGAGCAGCCCTCAGGAGAGGGACTTGGGGGTGCTGGTGGAGGAGAAGTTCACCATGAGCCAGCAGTGTGCACTTGCAGCCCAGAGAGCAACCAGAGCCTGGGCTGCAGCAGAAGTGTGGGCAGCAGGGCCAGGGAGATGATTCTCCTCCTCTGCTCTGCTCTGCTGAGACCCCACCTGGAGTACTGCATCCAGTTCTTGAGCCCCTGGGACAAGAGGGATGTGGAGATGCTGGAAGGTGTCCAGAGCAGGGCTACAAGGATGAGCAGAGGGCTGGAGCTGCTCTGCTGTGAGGACAGACTGAGGGAGTTGGGGCTGTGCAGTCTGGAGAGGAGAAGGCTGCCAGGTGACCTTATTGTGGCCTTCCAGGATCTGAAGTGGGCTACAAAAAAGCTGGGGAGGGACTTTTTAGGCTGTCAGGGAGCGATAGGACTGGGGGGAATGGAACAAAGCTGGAAATGGGGAGATTCAGACTGGATGTTAGGAAGAAGTTGTTCAGCATGAGGGTGGTGAGAGTCTGGCAGGGGTTGCCCAGGGAGGTGGTGGAAGCCTCATCCCTGGAGGTGTTTAAGGCTAGGCTGGATGAGGCTGTGGGCAGCCTGATCTAGTGTGAGGTGTTCCTGGGCATGGCAGGGGGGTTGGGACTGGCTGATCCTTGTGGTCCTTTCCACCCCTGACTGATTCTATGATTCTCTATTGAGGACAATTGGTCAGATGGCAGGAACACAATCTATCAATGGCTCTTCTCTTGTTGTAGAGGCCAACCTCATGACTGCTGCAACAACTTCAGTGGAGCCTGCAAACCCCCCCATCACCTTCCTGCCTTTCAGTCCAGCAGAAAGAAAGGAGAGAGGAAAAGTCACTAAAAAGGTTAAAATATCCCAGAGATCAGGAAGCAATTCCGTTTATTTAGCTCGTTTTTACTCTAAATATTTAGAAGAGAAACAGAGAGAGAACAGGATGAGATAAAATTCTCCATCCAGCTTAAAAAAAAAAAAAAAGAAGTTCAAGTGCAAATAGTCAGGGACAAGTTAGAAGAGTAATGGCTAAGAACAAACCTCTTACAGAAGTGTAGAGAAAGCCTTGGCTGGTTGTGATCATATTTCAGTGTTGGACACAGGCAGTGCTCTTACAACGCAGGAAGCTCCTCATTGTGCTGCCCTTCAGACACAGGCAGTGAAATGAGAAGCATTGTTTTTAGAAGCTGAGCCCCATTGTATTTAGCAACACAAAACACATAAAGAAGGTGGAGTCAACATCCCTGGAGGTGCTCAAGAAATGGGTTTGCAGCTGGCACCAAGCTGTGTGGCACAGTCGACTTGCTAGAGGGCAGGGATCCATCTAGAGGGACCTGGACAGGCTGCAGAGCTGTGCCCAGGCCAACCTCAGGACATTCAACAAGGCAAACTTGTTGAGGCTGCACTGATTCCTCTGTCCATGTCACTGACAAAGATGTTAAACAGCACTGGTGCCAGCACTGACCCCTGAGGGATGCCACTTGGCACTGGTCTCCATCAACCTAAGACCACCATGGCCATCAAACCATGTCCCAAACCACTCTGTCCATGCCCACATATGACTACAATTATTTTTTTCTTTTTCACCTCTCTCATTGGCACAGGTTGCCCAGGGAGGTTGTGAAGCACAGAATCACCCAATGTGATCAAAGATTCTAGGTGATTCTGTGCTCCTCAACCTCCCTGGAGGTATTCAAGGCCAGGTTGGATGAGCCCTTCAGCAACCTGTTCTAGTAGGAGGTGTCCCTGCCTATGGCAGGAGTTGGAACTGGCTGAGCTTTGAGGTCCCTTCCAACCTAAACCATTCTCTGATTCCCCAGGACAGAAGCTACTCAATGACCCCTGGGGATTCAGAGTGTTGCCAGGAGAGTACTTCAGGGTCAGAACTGAATTAAAATATGGTATGAGTTAGCTGCTTTGTGGCTGAGCTTTGGTAGCAGATACATTTGTGCTCTAAACTAGATTCCCATTCCTGCCTTTCACAACTGATCTACAACTGCCACTGCCTTCTCTCCCCTAATCTTCTCTTTGGTTTTGCCTTTGAAGATGCAGCTCTGGTAAAGAACATTAATATAATTTACCCATGTGCAGCATAGTATTTAAAAGAAATTAGCCCTTGACATGCAGCAAAGGGATGGATTCTTAGCAGTTCCATTGAACTGCCTCATCTGAAATGTCACCTAATTGATATTTACTATTATTGCCTGCACTTGCTTGAGTGTTTCAAAGGAAATTTAATCACCAAACCAATCCATGAAATGAAATTGAGGCAAACTAAAGTATAAATAGATCCACCACCTGGCAGCTCATGGCAAAAGGTAATAATAAAGGATGCTCTCAGTTTAAATATTTATACAAGGAGGTTGTTTGCTTTTTTTTTTTCCTGAAGCAGGAAGAGTTTCTGAAAAAGGTCCATTTACAGCACATTTCTGCTAAACATAATGAGGCTCCCAGAGCTTAAATAATTTCATGGATTGCATTTAGTTTGACATCTCAAGAAAGCAGCTTATAATGAAGAGATGCCCAAACAAATCCACCTACAGTGAAATAAAGAAAGTATCAGCCTGGCTTTGATTGAAGAGATAGGAAAAGCTTTTGCCTTGTAGAGAGAGCAACATCCCTTAGTGGTTTTCTTCTCCTAAATATTCCTCATGTGCCCTCCAAAGTGCAGCCACTTGGGTGAAGACCAACACATGCTGCAGCCCAGATGAAATGAACAACGAAAAAGTTTTTTGAGTTCAGTAAGACAGGAACTTATTTCAAGGCCTTCCAGGGATTTAAGCTGGCTGGAATGGTTTAGAGAAGGAAGAAAAAGGTGGAATTTGCCTATTGTGTCTCAGCGAGGCAGGGTACATTAATTTCCACGAAACCTTTTTCCATCCAAGAAGGATCTAAGTGAAAGCTTTTTGTTCCTGTGTATTCTAGAGACATAGAAACACATGAACAAGGTAAAATTATATTGACATTGCAGAAATTACACTTCTGCAGGGAAGAAAAATGGAAGCAGAAGGTGTTTGCCTTTGAAAAAGAAAATTCTTCCTTCTGGTTGCAAGAGCGAAATGCTAACAAGACCTGAAAGACAGAGCAGAACATAGAGTACAGCTTAGAACTCCTATTCCTGAAATGCCATCTATGCCAAGGATTAAGCAAGAATGATTTGGGCTGCATTCCCTCTCTGGAACCCTGAAACCACATAGGGCCCAGATTTTCCCATCTTATTGCAGACATCAATTACTTCAAGACTCTTCAAGCCTTTGTATTAACAAGAGGAAATGAATTGTTTGGAAGAAAGCTGTGCCTGATAAATGCAGGTTCAATACCATCATAGCAATTGACAGTTTACAGAGTATATGTTTTATGTGGCAGCACCAAGTAGACACAGCTGTCTGCTGCTTTCCTTCTGAGACCAGTTATGTGCAGGTCATCTCTGTCACAGTTTGTGCTGTGCTTTTGTGGTGATCACAGAATCATAGAATTGCTTCAGCTTGAAAACACCTCTGAAATCCTCCAGTCCAACCATCAACCTACCCCCTCCATGGCCGTTAAACCATCTCCCCAAATGCCATCTCCGCAGGTTTCTTGAACACCTCCAGGGATGGGGACTCCACCACCTCCCTGGGCAGCCTGTGCCAATGCCTGACCACACTTGCAGGAGAGAAGCTTTTCCTAATATCCAACCTAAACCTACCCAGGCACAATTTTAGGTCATTTCCTCTCGTTCTATCATCTGATACTAGGGATAGAGGCCAACTCCCACCTCACTCTAACCTCCTCTCAGACAGCTCTACAGAGCAATGAGGTCTCCCCTCAGCCTCTTCTTCTCCAGATGAATCAATTCCAGTTCCCTCAGCTACTCTTCATCACTTGTTCTCCAGACCCTTCACCAGCTCTGCTGCCTTTCTCTGCAACTCAGTGCCCTTTCTCCAGCAACTCAATGTCTTTCTTTTAGTCAGGGGCAGCAATGATCTTATTTTGTATTCATTTTTCTATTAACTCCCTCAAAAAAAACCCCTGCAAGGATCTTTTCAGTATACAAGGAACCAGCACTAAAGATCCTTCCAGATATTCTGAGACAATACAGAATCAGCAGCATCACTTGGTGAGTACAGTGCAGAGGAGGGACAGCATCTCAGCCTGGTGGTGAGCTGTCTCTCTGGCATGCCAATGTGGAATGCAAGTGCAGGACTGGATGGGAAAATCAAGTTGGATAAGAAACTTGCACATGTCACTGTCTGAACCAGAGGGTGTCATGAGGGACTTTGTGGGGTGTAATAGGCTTTGGGTGGGGGTTTTGGAAGGGAGGCCAAGTGGCTGTCTGCACGCTGCTCAGCTCATGGGCAAGGGAAGATAAAGAAGGAGTTGTTAGTGGCACAGATGTGGCTTGTGCTGTTGGAACAAGGAGCCATTTAACTCAGGAGAGAAGACAGGAAAACACTGCTTAAGACAAGCTAAGAAAACTGTTTGCAGTTCTGGAGCCCCCAGCACAGGAAGGACATGGAAGTGTTGGACCCAGTCCAGAGGAGGCCACCAAGATGCTCAGAGGGCTGCAGCAGCTCTGCTGTGAGGACAGGCTGAGAGAGTTGGGGCTCTGCAGCCTGCAGAAGAGAAGGCTTCCAGGAGACCTTAGAGTAGCCTTCCAGGATCTGAAGGGGGCTACAGGAAGGCTGAGGAGGGACTATTGACAAGGTCTTGTATTGACAGGAGGAGGAGGATTGGGTTTGAAGTGGCAGAGAGGAGATTGAAAGTGGATGTTAGGAGGAAGTTGTTTGCAGTGAGGGTGGTGAGACACTGGCACAGGTTGCCCAGGGAGGTTGTGGAGCACAGAAGCACAGATCTTTGATCACGTTGGGTGCTTCTGTGCTCTACAACCTCCCTGGAGGTGTTCAGGACCAGGTTGGATGAGACCTTGAGTGACCTGTTCTAGTGGGAGGTGCCCCTGCCTATGGCAGCAGGATGAGCTTTGAGGTCCTTTCCAACCCAAACCATTCTATGCTTCTATGATAATCCAGTGCAGGTCACACAGGAGCAGATCCAGACAGGTCTTGAAAGTCTCCGGAGAAGGAGACTCCACAACTGGATGTGCTTTGAGGTCCCTTCCAACCTAAACCATTCTACTCTGCTCTGTAAAAACTCACCCTTCTATAAAAACTCACCCTTCTAATTGAGTGTACAATGACTTGCAGACATTATATTGCATTGCATTGCATTAAAAATGTAACTTCTCAGGAGCTAAAAGCCCACCAGTCAGCCACAGTGTTAGAAGCTTGTGGAAATCTCTGTATGCTCACAATAAAAGTCAGATGTAACTCATTTGGGCAACACAGAGAGTGTAGAAAGGCCGAGCAATGCTACATGGAGCCCTCAACAGACCTTTGGTTGCCTTGGAGTTATTGGTAATACAGGCAACATGGGAGTTTGAGCACCCATGGATCACTTCTGGTTCACTAACCAAACCAGTGCTGTGCAAACTGCAAACCAGTGCAAGCCTCTCAGTAAGCACTTCTCAGCAGTGTGTGAAAAAGCAATCATGTTATGAATGTCATCAGTGCAGGAAACCTTTCATGAGGGATTTGCAAGGGGCCTCACTGCTCTCCTGTGCCTGTCTGACAATGGAAGTTACAAAGTCAGGAGAAAAAGTGCTTCTGCTAAAATGCTGGGCCTTTGAGAAGCTGGTAAATAAAAACAAAGGCAGGCAAGCACACACCAAAATGTCTCTTAACAGATGGGATACACCAAGAGAATGCAGAGCTCTGCCCTGGAAAGCAGAGACTGAAAAGAATTAAAATTCACAGCAGGGGAGGCAACCTCATTAATACCTCTGAGTGACATGTATTAGTGAAAAAATACTGTTTGAACCCTCTAATCCATGAAGGAGAAGTAATTTCATCCCTGTGTGAAGCATAGGTGAGTCTAGTAGTGAAATACAGCTTGCAGTTTTGGTGGCTGCATTTATAGTGGGGTTTAGAAGCCTCCAGAGAGCTCTGAAGATAACCACAGTAGTTATTCTATTTGCTGGAGAAAACATCTTGCTGTTAAAAGCTTAATGCTCAAATCTGGTTAGCTTATTAAAAGAAAAGACTGAGGAGTGATTTGATTACAGAGTATAAAGCCTTTGCAAGGAGAAAACAGAGGGGAGTAGATATTCTTTTATTCAGTGAGGTGTGAAAAAGCCCAGGAAAATTGAACTGGATAAATTCTAAATGGGAAATAAGGCACAAAAGCCAGCAAGACTCCACTAGATTATTTCCTGAAGTAAACTACTTAGAGAATCCTCCATCTCCTAAACTCTCACCACCCTTAAGTTAGCCCAGTGCAATGTGCTTTGAAGCTGTGCCACTCAAAACACAAAGGCTGCTGGACCCAGTGTGTGGGAAATGCCACAGAATCAAGAATCACTTTGGCTGGAAGAGACGTTTAAAATCATCAAGCCCCAACCATTCACCCAGCACTGCCAGGCCACCACCAAACCACTCTGCACATCAGTGCATGTGGTGTAGATGAGCAGATGAGGAGCAACTTCTACTCTATGGCATTGCTCATTGGAAATATTTTGAATTCAGCAAATCACAGAATTAATCAGGTTGGAAAAGACCTTCAAGATCATCCAGCCCAACCTATCACCTAAGATCTTCTAATTAACTAAACCATGGCACTAAATGCCTCATCCAGTCTCTTTTTAAAGACCTCCAGGGATGGTGACTCTACCTCCCTGGGCAGCCCATTCCAATGCCAATCACTCTCTCTGGCAAGAACTTCCTCCTAACATCCAGCCTAGACCTGCACAGCTTGAGGCTGTGTCCTCTTGTCCTGTCCCTGGGTGCCTGGCAGCAGAGCCCAACCCCAGCTGGCTACAACCTCCCTTCAGGGAGCTGTAGACAGCAATGAGGTCTGCCCTGAGCCTCCTCTTCTGCAGGCTGCACACCCCCAGCTCCCTCAGCCTCTCCTCACAGGGCTGTGCTCCAGGCCCCTCACCAGCCTTGCTGAAAGTCTCAGTTTATATCTGCTCATCAGGTGCTGAGAGAACTCTAACAACTGCCTGCCAGGAGCAGCCCCCTGGCAGTGAGAGTGCCCCATCCACACACAGTCCTTTGGTGGCATCCCAGCACAGGAGCAAGGTTTTCCTCAGGACTGCAGAAGTGCAGTCCTTAGGGAATTCTGAGATTGCTTCCTTGACTTAGAGGAAAGTAAGATGTAGAAGAGGGTGACACTTTCCTGGTTGCTTTCATGCTTCTGCAGTGAAGAACAGCAGGGACAGGAACCAGCCCCTCTGGATTGTAGAGGCTTGGGGTGGGTGTGTGTGTGGTAAGAGGGCAGGGTGGATGGGCAGGCAAACAAGGGTAAAGGAGGTGAAAATGTCAAAGGAATAAAGACTAAAACAAAACTTAGAATGGACAAGTATAAATGCACCTTGTGAAAGGAGAGAAGCAGAAGACACAGGGCTGAAGACACATGGAGTGCTGCATGTGGAAAAGGGACAAATTCCAGGTCCAGCATCCTCAGGCAAGCCACAATGCCTACTAAAATTAATGATTAGGAAGGTGGCAGGAAAATTTATGATCTGTACTCAGACTCCACAGGAATAGATCTTAGAAGGCAATGCCAGTGGACTACAAAACAGTGGTTTAAATGTATGAAAACATTATAGTTTGGGGCAGAAGTATTAGACCTGTGAGCTGCTGAGCACTGCCAGGCACAGAGCATTCCACACGAGGATAGAAAAGAAAGGCAAATGCTGCATAAATGTATTCTGTACATTCAGCAGGAACAGGCTCATTATTCCTGAAACAGGGAATGCTGCAGGTCAGGGTCTGTTCCACGGAGTGACAAAAATGAGGTTAGCAATGAGATTGCTGTAGCTGCAGTGGCTCTGCTGCTGCTACATCTTCAAGCACAGAGAACATTCCTGGTGGGGGGGGTGTGGAGGGAAGGTGAATGTTGCATTCTGCCTGGTTCATTTGACATTGAAATTCACTGGAAGTTTATAGGGCAAAGAGATCATTCTATAAAAAGCCTGAAGCCAAGAGGAAATGAGAAGAGAAAGCCAGGTGCTGTGGAGATCCCTCCTGCCTCCTAAAAGCTCAAGGAAATGGTTCTCGGGGGGAGGTATAAAAGTCAATATTACCTATACCCACCAACACGTTGCCCTGCTTGTAGAAGCCAGGATGAGTGCCCATCCCAACTCCCACACCTCCTGTGGTCAATTTCCACCTCTCAGTCTTTTTCCCTGGGCTCCTCAGATCCCTTTACTGCTGGAG
The DNA here is from genome assembly GCA_013399055.1 of Ramphastos sulfuratus. Classification (NCBI taxonomy): domain Eukaryota; kingdom Metazoa; phylum Chordata; class Aves; order Piciformes; family Ramphastidae; genus Ramphastos; species Ramphastos sulfuratus. The sequence continues at coordinate 5,485 of WBNM01017759.1, read as the reverse complement.
AGCAGCCCTGAGGAACAGGCCCTGGGGGTCTGGGGTGATGAAANCTAGTGGGAGGTATCCCTGCCTGTGGCAGGGGGTTGGAACTAGATGATCTTTGAGGTCCCTTCCAACCTTCCCATTTTATGATTCTTTGATACTTTCTGATCCAAACAGCAATGAACACTTCAGACATCTGGGCCATAACATCTCAGCGATTGTGTCTGAGGAGCCGTGGGGCTGCTTGCACGGGCCAGGAGCTTGTATTTTCTGTCAAACCCTTAAGTGAAGGCTTTTAAGGCTTTGCTGGTGTTTAGAGCAAGGCTCCCAAAGCTGACAGCCATCAGAAAGCAGCTGTTAGAAGGAAACGTTAGAAGCGCTGGGAGATCTGTAAAGCATTGGTGATTCATTACCTGCGATGGCTCAGGAACTGAGATACCTTAAAATGTGACAGTGTGAATCATATTTCTCTTTGTCATCACCATGACTCACTGTTTCCCACCTGGAAAAGGACGTTCTCTAACTTTCCTTCTCTCTTGTAAGTCTGGCATCTGGGAATTATCCTCAGCTAACTGGGGTGATTTTTCCTGAAGAGAGTCGATTTTACCCATGGAAAGAAAAGTTAAGCAGCAGCAGCAGCAAGAAGAGTTCCAAGGTTCAGATTCCTATAAGTATTGAGTTGTATATTAATTTTTAAACATAATTTAAAACAGATCCTCAGCTGGGGGGGTGGATGAGAAGCATGTGGCTTCAGAAATGATAACTATCAGGTGGAAAAAGTCTCCTAAAAGCTTGCTGACAGCTCTGAAGGGGCTGCTTGCTCCCAGCAGCCAGAGAGCTGATCAACCATTTACCAGAGCCAGACTGAAACTCCCTTCAGACAGTACGAGAGGAGAGGGTGAAAGGAGCACATTGGAAGACAGGTCCAAGATCTCTAGCGTGGGAACTCTGATGTGTTTGAAATATGTCAAGGATTCAACCTAGAGATGACTGCTGGGGGTAGGAACAGCAGTCTGAGATGGCTCCAGAATCCCATCTTTCCCAGCTGGAGGCACTCGCCCTGGCTCACTCCCAGTGCCACCATCCCATGCGCCCCTTGTTTCCTCTGCAGAAGAATTTTCTTTCTCTTCTTTCTTTTCCTTCCTTCCTTCTGAGTTCCGAGTTCTGAGTTCCTTCTGAGTTCCTTCCTTCCTTCCTTCCTTCCTTCCTTCCTTCCTTCCTTCCATCCTTCCATCCTTTCAAGTTACTTCCTTCCTTCCTTTCAAGTTCCTTCCTTCCAAGTTCCTTTCTTCTTTCCTTCTTTCTTCCTTCCTTCTTCTTTCTTCCTTGTGATTTATCTGGAAAGGATTTGAAGCAGAAATCTCAAGATAAGAACACTCCTAACTTTTTTTTTTAAGTCCTCCTGTACTTTGACACATTCACTTTCCAAAATCTTTCTTTTCCAGCTTCTAAAGCTTTCCTCAGATAATGATCACTGTAAAGGTTCCCTTTCCTTCTTCGTATTTACACTTCTCTCAGGTTTACCAGACAGGCCTGTTTGAACACAGTATTTTTTCATTAGGCATTGCTCTCCATCCCTAGGCAGTGCTCTCACTGCTATCTTGCTCTGCTTTAAATCTTCTCAGGCTGAAGGCACCTTTATCTTTTACACTCCTGTCTTTGATTTATAACACAATACTTCTGTATTTTCTCTTCAGAAAAGGTGTTTGCTGTTATCTAGGTCCCAGATTACCTTTTGGAGGATATGATATCCCCAGAGACCAAAGGAAGTAGCACCAATTTATTCTGCTTTTTCCCCTCCCTCAGAAACTGAAGTGTGAAGTCTCCCTCAATAACCATAAGAAACATTTTCTTTCTGAGATGTCATCCCAGCCATGCCAGGTATACTTCACGTGGCCACAGACAGAAGTGCTATGTAAATAATAGTGACAGTGAGCTGGTACCCAACAGAGCTCAAATGGCCTCAGATTGCACCAGGGGAGGTTTAGGTTGGATATCAAACTTCCTTACTGAAAGGGTTCTCAAATACTGGACCAAGACCCCCAGGGGGGTGGTTGAATTCCCATCTCCCCAGTTTAAAAGACTCAGAGATGTGGTGCTGAGGGGCATGGTTTAGCACCAGACTTGGTAGAGTTAGATAATGGTTGGACTTGATGACCTTAAAAGTCTTTCCAGACCAAATCAACTCCATGGTTCTACTAAAGAAATCCCTGCTAAGGAGATCTTTGAGTTAAATTTTAACATCTCAATGACAAGATGTACACAATCCATGAATAACAGGNCAGGTCCCTCTCTGCCTGGCTGCTCTCAACCACTCTGTCCCCAGCCTGTAGCACTGCTTGGGGTTGTTGTGGCCAAAGTGCAGAACCCTGCACTTAGCCTTGTTCAATCTCATCCCATTGGCCTCTGCCCATCCATCCAACCTGTCTAGATCCCTCTGCAGGGCACTCCTACCCTCCACACCTGCTCCTAACTTGGTGTCATCTGTCCAGTATCAGTATACTGGACTCAATCCCCTGGTCCAGATCATCAATGAAGATATTGAACAGGACTGGACCCAGCACTGATCCCTGGGGCACACCACTGGTGCCAGCTACCAGCTGGATGTGGCACCATTCACCACCACTCTCTGGGCCTGGCCCTACAGTCAGTTCTTGACCTATATCAGAGTGAATCTATCCAAGCTACAACTTTTGGGCAGCTCTCCATCTTCTTTGGGTTGTTTGCTTATACATTCCTTTCAATAGCCCTTTGGAAGATAATTTAACCTGACAGTCCTGTGTCAGATAAATTTGCAACATGAGCCTGAGATGAAAATGCACTTAAACCTGGTTTATTGTTTGAGAAATTGCATTATGAAGCACAGGCTATTTCCTGTGCCTTAATTGTAGGCTACAAATAGACACCAAAGCCACACATTTCTGACACTTTAACAAGCTCAGTTCACCATTAGGGAGATTGGCAAAGCCCTGTAGATGATTTTGGGGATGTGGCTGTTAGAAATGCCAAAGCAAATTAATTTGAAAACGTGCCAGTCACATAAAGACTAAACAGATTGATTAGAAAGCCCCAAACTAAAGGTCTGATTGCTCATTAGCAGCTGAGATCTGCGTGTGGCAGGGTAAGATTTGTTATTGTAGAACCTCAGGACGTTTGTGAAATGGCTTCTCTAGCCTTATTTTAGCCTTCCACAGCAGAGGTGCTGTTATTATTATCTTCCCCCTGCAATTTAGCTTTTGGTTTTGCTCACTCCCTCAATCTGCTGGAACATTATCTGTACCTTTGCTGATGTTTACGTTCTTCTGCAAAACAAAAGAACTTGAAAATGGACTTTTCTTCATTGGCAAGTAAACACAATCTGACTATTTATGTGCAAGGTTGAGTTAAACAAGCCCCAGGAGGACCTGAAATGTAGTTTGGTTTCTTCCATAAGCCATCTGCTGTCCCTATTTCCACAGAAAAGAAAACAGAGTTCACCTTATGGCTGCTTTACAAAGAACTGTAGGCAGCACAGTGCTGAGTCACCCTGGAAAAGATTGGGTCACACAGCCTGCACTAGCTCCTGCCAAGCACAACTTGAAGGTTAGGAGCAGTGAAGGAACTTTCCTTGTAGGCAAATTGCTTCCCATGAGTTTCTTCTATGCTTTTTTCGTTTGGTTTTGTTCTTTTCTCTCCAGCATCCANAGTGGGAGGTGTCCCTGCCTATGGCAGGGGGTTGGAACTGGATAATCCTTGAGGTCCCTTTCAACCTTACCCTTCTATGATTCTAATATCAGCCACAAACAGTGCTGGGCTAAGAGTGTTGAGCAGAGCCAAGGACTCCTGGCTCTGAGATCTGGATCTGGTAATGCTTTTGGTCTTCCTTCAGGTGATATATTTCTGCATTTCATCCAGAGCTTTTTTGAACAGCAGCCTGCCAAATGGACTGCTGCACATCATGGAGACCTTCCCTGCTTATCTTTTCCCACAACAGCTCAATTCTTCTTTGCTCTGCCTTACTTAATTCATAATTTATAAACAAGTCAATAATGATCACACTGACTGGAGCTGGACACAGTATGAAATAATTACTTGGTTAACTTTAAGGACATTTGCAGTGCCTGTGTGTCTCTATTTCAATCCTTTCCCACTGTCTTGAGAAAGTTTAATATCCTGGCCTGAGGGTACAGCCCTGGATGAAACCAGAATCCTCAGGGAGCTAGTTGAAAACAGAATAATCCACAGAAATAGATTCCCCTAGCACATATTTTCTTTTATTTAGCCACAAACCCTCCCCTTTTAGCAGCTTTTCTGAATGCATATGCAGCCACCTCCTTCCTTCCAGCTGGACATACAAGCCCATAGCCTTGATTTGTTCAACTCCCTGCTATAGGACAAGGTATAGCCATAGGACAGTGCTTCCTATGCAGGGGAGGGAGAAGCTTCCAGTAACCAAAGGAAGGAATTGGCTGAACAACTTGGGAAAGAAAGAGATGGGAAAGTTCTGTGCCCAGGCCTTGAAGGGGAGCAAAGCATAACATCCCTGTTACAGTAGGTTTGCTGAGCCAGGCTCTTGGATTCAAGCCTCAAGATTAACCCCTCCCAGCCACCTGCCCACTGAGAAGCAGAGCTCTGAAGCATGAAGGATGTGCTAGCCAGTCCCCACTGCACAGTTACACTATGCTGTATTAATCATTCAGTGAAAGGACTGGAATCCAGCTTTCCCCAGCCTCAGCTGCTGCCTGTAATTCCTAAACCAAATGATTACTCTTTCCTCTATTGTGAATTATTTTTTCTCTTGTTGCTTGGGAGGCAGAGTGCTCAGAGTGCACCTGGTGATGCAAACCTGTCCTGGGGCTTAAAATCCTGGTTGGGGAATGGAAAACTTGAGGCTTAATCACTGGGGTGCAGTGCAAGAGGAGTTCCTATGCTAAGGGTGGACTCAACCATCTCTGAAGGTCCCTTCCAACCTCTAATATTCTGTGATTCTGTGATTTACAGCTCTTGTATGGAAGATTCTGTCCTCATAAAGGCCAGCAAGTACATTGTGAGCACCTTGCAGCATTTACATCAGTGCTGCTGATGGCAGATGTAGGTTCAAAGGGCTTTACGTCACTTGGCTTGGAGCTGGGAAAGCACAGAAATGAAATGTAGCTACGTATGTGTGCTTGAGGAAGCAGAGACAGAAATACTTTGGGCACTGAAAGGTGGTGGAATGAGGATGTCCTTCCTTCTGAGTTTTTCTCCTGGTATTTCTCCCACACTTGCCATTCCCAAAGACTGCTGCAAGTACTGAAGTCCTTGCTGAACTCACATAAATCAGAAGATAGTTTATGTCTTTTTCTCCTCATCTACAACACTGATAAGACCTAAGTGATGCTCAGGTCCTTTGGGCACACCTGCTAATGCCATTTCCTGTTATGGCATCAGATCATAGACTCATAGAATGTCAGGGGCTGGAAGGGACCTGGAAAAATCACCTGGTCCAGCCCCCCTGCCACCCAGAGCAGAGCATCACCCAGAGCAGATC
>WBNM01017758.1:0-35357 GCA_013399055.1 Ramphastos sulfuratus | reverse complement strand
CTTTCCCTCCAGCCCCCTCCCCGATCTTGTGGCTCTCCTCCGGACACACTTCAGCACTTCAATACCTCTGTTGCAGTGAGGGGCCCAGAGCTGCGCACAGTGCTCAAGGTGAGGCCTCACCAATGCCAAGTACAGGGCAGAACTACATCCCTAGTCCTGCAGGCCACACCATTCCTGATACAGGCCAAGATCTCCTTAGACACTCAATACTCGCCTGGATGTGTTCCTGTGTGCCCTGCTGTAGGTGATCCTGCTCTGGCATGGGGGTTGAACTGGATGCTCTTTCAAGATCCCTTCCAACCCCTAACATTCTGTGATTCTGTAAAGTCCTAGCAGATATTGGTGTTCAGGAAGAGTGGAAAAGATGACAATATCCTGTACTAGTGGGAGGTGTCCCTGCCTGTCCCTTGAGGTCCCTTCCAACCTTATGATTCTATGATCCTATGGCTCTGTATCCTTGATGTTCAAAGCCTGTTTTGAATCAGAACACACTCTACTTGAAACATGAGGGGTTGCATTTAGAAGGTGTCTGTGTATTAAACTGTGTCTCTGTATTAAGGAACAGAGAAGGGAAGTTGTTTTGAGTCTGACTGACTGTTGCTCTTTGGAATCAGGCCTGCGTAAGCACGATGTCTGCTTTCTGATCACTGTGCGGCCCACGCAACCTTACGGCACCAAGTTTGACCGACGGAGACCTTTTGTGGAGCAGACTGGCCTGGTCTATGTCAGAGGCTGTGAAATCCAGGGCATGCTGGATGAGAAAGGCCGTGTTATTGAGGAAGGTGTGGATATAACAACACTTGTTGGGAAGGATTTATTACAGTATTTTTTATTACCCTCATCTGTGTTTTGTTGGTTTGTTGACTTGCTGCTTCTTTAAGCAATATTCATTAAAGTTATTACCTACTTGACAAAATAAATCAATTCCATAAGCAACCTGAGATGGGTTAACTGGGGTTCTCTGGTAGAATTTGATAGAATCGGATTAAAGAAATCTGGTATGTATTGGATTTAGAAATAAAATAGCTTGTCTTGTAAAACTTAGGTTAGAAATGGCATGGAAGCAATTATGGATCACTTACTTGAAGGATAAACTGATTTTAGCACTACTCAAATCCTAATCTTACTGTTTCATTACGAGCAGGACCTGAACCCAAACCAAGACTTAAAGGGGATTGCAGAACGTACAGAGTGTTTCTGGACCCCAACCAGTATCAGCAAGACATGACCAATACAATCCAAAATGGAGCAGAAGATGTTTATGAGACATTTAATATAATAATGAGAAGAAAACCAAAAGAAAACAATTTCAAGGTGTGTTGCTCTCTCGTTGACCCTTAGGATAAGAGTTTGTCTGACTATGACAGCAGTACTGAGACTTGTTCATTTTAGATGCATATAGTTAGGCTGTTTAGGTGGTACTGGAACACTTCAGAAAGCTAGAGCATGTTAGCTACCACTGTTCTTGCTATGAGGATGCATAATTTTGTACACCTGAAAATCTTTCTTCTGTGCATGCTCAGCTTCTTTGCTGTTAAATCATTTAGACCTGTGAGTCATAGAATGGTTTAGGTTTGAAGACACCTCAGAGATCATCTATTCCATCGTCCTTGCTGTGGGCACGGACACCTCTCAACTAGACTGGGCTGCTCAAGGCCTTACATCCAACTTGGCCTCAAACACCCCCAGGGAGGAGGCATCCACAACCTCCCTGGGCAACCTATTCCAGAATCTCACCACCCTTGTACTGAAGAACTTCTTCCTGAGATCCAGTCTAAACCTACTCTCCCTCAGCTTCAAACTGTTCCCCCTTGTCCTGTCTCTAGATACCCTTACGAAAATTCCCTCTGCGGCCTTCCTATAGGATCCCTTCAGGTACTGGAAAGCCTCTGTAAGGTTCCCTCAGAGTCTTCTCTAGGATAATAACCCCAGCTCCTTCAACCTGTCCTTGTAGCAGAGGCATTTCAGCCCCTTGGTCATTTTCACAGCCCTCTTCTGGACCCTCTCCATCAGGTCCATGTCCTTCCTGTGTTGAGGGCTCCAGAGCTGGCTGCAGTACTCCAGCTGAGGTCTCAGCAGATGCACTGTATGTATATTACTCAATCTAACAACAGCCTTGTCAGTTTAAGGCTGCTCTGTGCTGGTGCCTTAGAACAGACTTGATGAGTGTGTGGTATGTCGTGTTAAAGTCAATCTCTCCAGTGGTGTCTTTTCCACTTCTGTAATCTGCAGGCCGTTCTGGAGACAATTAGGAATTTGATGAACACAGACTGTGTGGTTCCTGACTGGCTGCATGACATCATTCTCGGATATGGAGACCCAAGTAGTGCACACTATTCCAAAATGCCAAATCAGATTTCAACTCTGGATTTCAATGACACTTTCCTGTCCATCGACCACTTAAGAGCTAGCTTTCCTGGGTACAATATTAAAGTGACTGTTGACAATCCAGTTCTGCAAGTACCCCCCTTCAGGTGAGCTCAGAATTTCAAGTTCTTGGTCAAGGACATTGACAGGTGAAGTATAGTTCAGTGTTTGAAGGGAGGAGCTTTTTCTCTTAAGAAAAGATGTTAATATGTTAAGATTTAGGTACTTAGGTCACAGTTAACCCTACTACAGTTAGGACTGTATAGAAATGCATCACAGCATTGCTTGTCTTAATGGTGACAATAAAAAAGTCTTCCTGTAGAAGTTTGGTCTCATAGGGAACCTGTTAAAATCTGGGCTTAAATTATGTGTTGCAGGATAACTTTCCCAATAAAGGGGGGTAAAGGGAAGAAAAGAAAAGAAGAGGATGGGAATGAAGAGAAAGCTGAAGAAGTGAAGACACTGATTGTAGAGCCTCATGTCATTCCAAACAGGGGACCATATCCATACAATCAACCAAAACGGTAATAAATAGTTCAGAACTTATTTCCAAATGCCAGCACCTGCAGAGCAACTGGTTTTCAGAAACACTTCAAAAATGAGGTTGTTGGTTCTGAGTGAATTGTCATTTTGATTTTAATTGCCAAAAGATAATTTGAATATTAAACTGGTTTGGGTTATATTTAAATCAAGCTATTCTATTATTATCCACTCTGTTAAAAAAGTCCCTTAAAGAACAACTAACTGTGCCCTTTTATAGGCTGCACTGGACTGCAAGTGATCCCCAGAGGTCACTTAGTCCACCCCCCCTGCAGTAAGCAGGGAGATCCCCAACTAGATAGATCAGGTTGCTCAAAGCCCCAGTCAAGCCTGACCTTGAATATCTCCAGGAAAGGGGCCTCCACAAATCCCTGGGCAACCTGTGCCAGTGTTTCACTACCCTCATGGTAAAGAGCTTCTTAAAACCACCTGTGCTGTCAGACAACCAACCAACCATCCCTTCTAATTGCTTTTAGACTTGTGTGAACACAGCCCATCAGGAACAGGGTTTCACCATGCCAGCTTTTGAATAGTAAAGCACATCTATGTGACTTCATAAAAGGAAGCTTCAAGCTGGCTTACAACTGGCAGCAAACTGGCAGGGACTGCCCCCTGTGAAGTTTTTTGTTACTAAGCAGTGATAGTCTTAAGGCATTAATACAGTAAGCAGGATAAAATTGACTTCAACAAAACGCAGAACTAACTAGAAATGAAACAGTGACAAAGTAATCTGAGAACAGCTACAGTATGTTCAGTTAATTATTTTTAACAGACTTAAGCTTCAAGTTGATAATCTATCATTAAAGTGAAAATAGTAACTCTCTAGGTCTGCATTCATATCTCTCTTTAAGGCATTGAAGGAAAATAATATCACAAGGGAAGGAAAACAACAGCTATTAAATGTTTACTAAGACAATTTAAGACTGGTTCTGTAGCAGGTGTTGAGAGGGATTAAAGGAGGTCTGGTGCCTGAGTCGTGGCACTGCAGTACCGTAGTAAGAAGAGCCCCACAAGAAACCATAAAACCACCCCTTCCCAGGAGCAGCACCACTCATTGCACCTCCTGTTCCTTCAAGCAAGTGCTCTCATGACCTCAAAACCTTCCAGGAGTCTATCATGGCTAGGAAAAATTAGGAGAATAATACCTAAGTCATTTTACAGCAGTCTTAGCAAAAGATAACCAAAGACAAACAACCTTTGTCACCTGGCCACTGTGATTTACTGTCTTGCTTAGAAATGGCAAGGATGTCATGTAGTTCTGGAGAAACATGTAAGCAAGTAATTGAAATGAAACTTGTTAAAATAATTGCTTTTTATCAAAATCTGGGGCAAAATCTGTCAATTCTCTGATCTTGTTTTGCTTTTTCAGCAATACCATTCAATTTACCCACACTCAGATTGAAGCTATACGTGCAGGGATGCAGCCTGGACTAACTATGGTGAGGTTATTTTTAAGGTCTTTCTACTCTTATTTATTTGATTTNGTCGTGGCACTGCAGTACCGTAGTAAGAAGAGCCCCACAAGAAACCATAAAACCACCCCTTCCCAGGAGCAGCACCACTCATTGCACCTCCTGTTCCTTCAAGCAAGTGCTCTCATGACCTCAAAACCTTCCAGGAGTCTATCATGGCTAGGAAAAATTAGGAGAATAATACCTAAGTCATTTTACAGCAGTCTTAGCAAGTGATAACCAAAGACAAACAACCTTTGTCACCTGGCCACTGTGATTTACTGTCTTGCTTAGAAATGGCAAGGATGTCATGTAGTTCTGGAGAAACATGTAAGCAAGTAATTGAAATGAAACTTGTTAAAATAATTGCTTTTTATCAAAATCTGGGGCAAAATCTGTCAATTCTCTGATCTTGTTTTGCTTTTTCAGCAATACCATTCAATTTACCCACACTCAGATTGAAGCTATACGTGCAGGGATGCAGCCTGGACTAACTATGGTGAGGTTATTTTTAAGGTCTTTCTACTCTTATTTATTTGATTTTTTTTTTATTTAGGTATATTTAATAAAATACCAGAAATGTCCATTTCTGTAACCTTGCTATGGTCACTTCTATTGTAGTTTTAAAACATGAACAATTAAGATACGAAGGTTCATCATCCTCCTGTCTTTGCAGAGTTGCACAGAAACATACATTTGATCTCTGTGTAACAGCATTTTGTTTTTCAGTGGCTGAAGGCTTTCCACAACAACTGATTTTTAGTGGTGGAATTACTAGTTTCAGAATGTAAAAGCCTCTGCCACTTTAACTGACTTGCATCATTTTCTGGTTGTACTCAGCTCTGGNTTTTCCAACCTGAATGCTTCCGTGTTCATTTTTTGCATTTCGATTGTGCCACTTTACTCACATGCTGGATTACCACATTCCTTTTAGGCAGGAATCTGCCTAGCTAATCTTCTATGACAGATTGTATTTATTCTTGGAAGTTCACAGAAGCTAGACAGTAATTCCTAGATGACATACTCCTATCATGCAGCAGTCTGCATGAGCATTGGGCTGTGTCTTTCCTAGTGTATCTATGTCTTGAAGTTTGCAGAAGCCATCAAGCAAATTGTATATGAGACAGAAGGTTTTTTATTCTTGGTAATGTATGATGTCAGTGGCTTGTGAGACTGTTCTGTTACTTTCCCAACTGGTTCTGTTGCTGTATTGTGCAATCTTCTGATAAATTGTTTGTTGCTTTTGGCTTTAGGTGGTGGGGCCACCTGGAACTGGAAAAACTGATGTAGCGGTCCAGATAATATCCAATCTTTATCATAACTTCCCAGAACAACGAACTCTTATAGTTACTCACTCTAATCAGGTAAAGTGTCAGCAGTATGAAATTTTCCTATCATTAAAATCAAGAAGAGCAGCAGCTATTGACATTAGGAGGTTTGGGATTGCAGCTGTCTTCTTTGGACACTGATTGTTGTGTCTTTCGTGCTTCTAAGGCAAGGCCTTTTCAGGAGAGTGCTTGCTTCCCCATTCATGAGATGGAATCTCAAGCACATATAAAAAAAGAGTAGTAATGATAAAAATCTTAACTATTACTCTGAATCTGCAGCTGGTTTGGAAGTGTTTGTTTGGAAACCAGGCTCATCTGTTTCCTGGCCTCTGTAATTAGCCTGTCCTGGTTACTTATGAGCTACTTTAACTGAACATTTCAAAATGTTCACACACATTTCATTGTTTTCCGTCAAAGCAAAATCAGGCACCAAGTTGATAGAAGAATGGTGGATAGAGCTTTGTTCTGGTGAGGAGTTACAACCTGGAATTAATGTTTATAAATATGCAAAGAGTGAATGCCAACAGGATGGAGCCAGGCTTTTCTTGGTGATGCTCAGTGACAGGACAAGGGGCAATGGGTGGGAGTTGAGGTATAGGAAGTTCCATGGAAACACGAGGAGGAATTTTTTCCCTGTGAGGGTGACAGAACACTGGAACAGGCTGCCCAGGGGTGCTGTGGAGTCTCCCTCTCTGGACATACTCAAGACCCACATGGACATGTTCCTGCGTGATCTGGTATAGGTGATCCTGCTCTGCAGGGGAGGTTGGACTGGATGATCTTTTGAGGTCCCTTCCAGCCCCTACCATTCTGTGATTCTGTGTAAATAATTAAGGCCAGTTCAGAACGGATTGTAGGAGATTAACAGTTAAATTGAAAGTAAAGGTTGAGAACTTGTCCACTGGGGAGAAAAGGAAGGAGCAAATTGTAAGCAGGTAGTAGAGTTTGACTGGACAAGATTTACATGAGAACATGAACTTGGAAGTTCATGTACTTGGGGAAATAAAGTTGATGTCAACAAGATTCATTCTCTATGCCTTGACTCTGCTTCAACATGTTTACATGACTTCCAGCTGACATGAAATACAAGTGGAGCTTGCTCATGTTTAATCTTAGTTTCATAGCTTGGTGGTCCAATGTTTACAGACTTATTCCTTTGAAATGCACCCAACTGGACAATCAATACTAAAGCTGTGAGAGAATTGAAGAGTTTAAGGCAAGAGATGTAACACAATTTGATGTTTAGTTCAGCAAAAGGTATTTATCCATATGGAATAGTCACTACACCCACAACCACTACCAGATCACACTCTTTGCATTAGAAGTGGAATGGTTTAAAATCATCCCCCAAAAAAATCAGTGTTTGCAAAGTGTAGTTCTTAAGGCATTTTTCTAAACTAGCTTTGTCATCTAGGTGGTAGAATCAGATTTTTAAATTATAAAATCAAATTGTTGCATGAAGTTGGCAAATAGGAGAGTTTCAGTAGGCCAAGTTCCCTGTTGTCCGCAACTCTAATTTCAGTATTAACTTTTTGCTTTGGCTTCCATTTATGCCAAAAGAAGCAGAATTTTCTAGCTTCCTTATCAGGAATTCTTCAGTTTTTCCCTGCAAGAGCCTATGGACTTCTAAAAACTACCTTTTGTCCTGTCCTTGTCAATCTTTAGGCCTTGAACCAGCTGTTTGAAAAAATCATGGCTCTCGACATTGATGAACGCCACCTCCTGCGTCTGGGTCATGGAGAAGAGGAATTGGAGACAGAGAAAGATTTCAGCAGGTGAGGAAGGAGGTGCTAATGATAAACTTGCTTCCACAAACACTGTAGCAAAATATGTTTAATCCATGCTGCCTCCCTTGTAAAGGAGCGAGGAGCAGTGCTTGGGAGGTTTTTTCTTTCTTACGTTTTTGAGTCCCAGGAATGCAGAGTGCACTTACAGAGTTCAGTAATGTTCAATCTTATTCACCAGAGGAACTCTTCTCTTGAGAATCACAAGGCAGAATCAGGTGGTTGCTTGTTGACAAACTCAGCTGCTTGAATAAAAGTAGTTGATTTTATTTTGGGCCCATCTACACTTTATAGAATTAATTTGGGAGAGAAGGTTGAATGCTACAGGTAATTCTTTGTGCACTCACAGTGTCGCTTCTGTTGACATGGTGAATATTGCATTAAGAAATGCAGACATGAAGTTAAATTTCCTGCTTCTCATTTTTTCAGAGTATTGCTTAACTAGAAGGCTTCTTATTTCATTGGTAAATAACACACTTTGAAGAACACAAAGAGAAGGAAAGCTATCCACTCTGTCAGTACAAAGACATAAAGCCTGTTGTTATGTCTCTTTGTACCTTGTTACAAGTCCAGCTTGACATCAGCAGGATTACACAGAGCCATCAGTGTAAGCAGGGGTATAGTGGTCATGCACTGGAAATAACTGAACTGCCTGGAAGCTGGATTATTATAGCAATACCTCAAAAGGTGTAGCAAAAATAATATATAGTTATTAGAAACTATCCACATAGGCATACTTGAGTTTCATTTAGCAAAATAAACATCTTCTGATTTTTTTTAAATTTTTAATTTGTTTCTCTAAATGTGAATGCTTTGACATAGTCAAATTATTGCAGAAATTTAAGAGCCAAATCTTAGTGAAATGATGCCATGGTAGATACTATTTGTTAACATTCACAGTTTAGTAGATTCCTTGAAGAGGAGTTCATGCTCATCACATAAAAAAAGAATTGCCTTTGAGGAACTCTGTATTATAGAACACAGAATGGTTTGGATTGGAAGGGACTTCTAAAGGTCATTCAGTCCAACCCTCCCTGCAGTCAGCAGGGACATCCTCCACTAGATCAGGCTGCCCAGGGCCTTACTGGGCCTGACCCTGAATATCTCCAGGAATGGGGCCTCGCCTACCTCCCTGAGCAACCTGTTCCAGTCTTCCAGCACCCTCATGGTACAGAACTTGTTGCTAATATCCAATCTCAATCTGCTCTGCTCTCATTTCAAACCATTGCCCTTGTCCTATCACTGCAGGCCTTTACAAACATTCCCTCTGCAGCCTTCTTGTAGCCCCCTTCAGGCGCTGGCAGACTGCTGTTAGGTCTCCCTGGAACCATCTCTTCTTCAGGCTGAACAACCCCAGCACTCTCAGCCTGTCCTCACAGCAGAGGTGTTCCAGCCCCCTGATCATTTCTGTGGCACTCCTCTGGACCCTCTCCATCAGGTCCATGTCCGTCCTGTGTTGAGGGCTGCAGAGCTGGGCTCAGTTCTCCAGGTGAAGTCTCACCAGAGCAAAGTGGCAGAATGACCTCTATCTGCTGGCAGTGCATCTTTTGATGCAGCCTAGGATGCCATTGGCTTTCTGGGCTGCAATCTCACGCTCTCTGCTCATGTCCAGCTTCTCATCCACCAGCACCCCAAAGTCCTTTTTTTCAGGACTTCTCTCAATTTCTTCATCCCGCAGCCTGGACTGATAGCTAGGGTTGCCCCAAACTAGGTGTAGGACCTTAGACTTATGCTGATTTAACCTCCTCTGAGATTTTCCTCAGCCTACCTCTCCAGCCTATCCAGGTCCCTCTGGATGGTATCCCACCCTTCTGACTTATAAATCACACCACTCAGCTTGGTATCATCTGCAAATTTGCAAAATTTATCTACTTTCATTCTTTTTTTCAAGGTAACTCCAGACCTATGGGACATTCCTGCAAGTCCTCTGGATTCCAGCAGTTTGGGAGGGAGGGATAAGGGTCAAGCATTATATGTAAAAGTGAGCTGCACTGCTGTGAGAAGTTGATTTTTCATACGCCTTTGGTTTGTATTTAGGTTGCTTTTGAGTCCATGACTTTTCTTTCAGGCTGTCTTTAGAGGGCAGAATGCTGCTTGAGGAATTTTTACTGCTTGCCAACTTAGCGTTCCCTTTTGCTCCTTCTGCAGGCACAGCAGAACTGGGCAGGGGATTTTAAGAACCTCAGTTGGAGAGGAGCTGGTTAAACTGGTATTGACTTGAACACAGAGGGAATCACAGCTGAAGAATTTTTTTTTTGTAGCAATAAATTAAGTCATAAATGAGATCACAGCTGAAGAATTATGAAAAATAAGACAACACTGAAAATGTGAAGAAAAAAAGCCCAAAGTGGTTTCAGTCACAATTCTAATGGATTTGTTTTATTGAAGAAGAAAAGGCTATTTAGTGTTCCAAGGATCCTAACTGTCATAGTTCCTGAGGAATTTGTTTTGTCCAGTTGTGAACAACATCACATTCAGCTGTATCTTAGTAAATTCAAATCTCCAGCTACTCTCACTCTTCTAGTTAATACAACAGAACCCATTATGATTACCATGGATTGTGTTGTGTTTTTCCTGGGCTGAAAATGTTTTATAACAAGTAAGTTTAATAAGACCTTGAAAGTTGGCCTGGGTTCACCTCTGAGCTTTTAACTGCATATGTATTTTAAAAATAAGGTGTCCTGTTCCTCTCTCAGTTCTTTAACTCAGTGCTTTTATATCACTGTTTAGTCTGTTTACTTCTTTAGAAAATGTGATTCATTGATTTTTGTTCTTCTGAGAGAAGGGGAGTGCATGGAATAAGAAACTGATTTCTAAAGGATCAAAAAACGGGCTGTAATTGCCTAAGAGGAGGAAGAATGAAAGGAGTAGGTTACTAACTAATTGTGAAAGTTGTAAAAGTTATTGGGCAGGCAGCTATGAGTGCAGGACTTCCTCCTATGTGTAGATGCAGACCTATCTGTTACGGTGGGCTAAACACTGCAAGGCATTTTGTATATTGGCAAAGGAAGTCAGTCTTAAGGTACAGAGACTGGCAGTGTAGGCTCCATTTATGATTGTGGTGGTAAGACCTCACCTGGAGTACTGCATCCAGCTCTGGAGCCCTCAACACAGGAAAGACATGGACCCGATGGAGCAGGTCCAGAGGAGGGCTGTGAAAATGATCAGGGGGCTGGAACACCTCTGCTGTGAGGACAGGCTGAGGGAACTGGGGTTGTTCAGCTTGGAGAACAGAAGGCTGCAGGGACACCTTGGTGAACTTCTTGGTGAACTGGGTGAAGCTGTTGGTGAGCTCAGTAGAGTAGGGTTAGAGATTGGACTTGATCATTCCAAGGGTCCCTTCCAGCCTGAATGATTCTGTGATTCTGTGACCAGAAGTGGGCTACAAGAAGGCTGCGGAGGGACTGTTCACAAATGCCTGCAGTGACAAGGATGAGGGGCAATGGTTTGGAATGACAGCAGAGCAGATTTGGGTTGGATGTTAGGAAGAAATTCTGCACCACGAGGGTAGTAGAACGCTGGAGCAGGTTGTTGAGGGAAGTAGTTGAGGCCTCATCCCTGGAGATACTCAGAGCAGGCCCACCAAGGCTCTGAGCAACCTCATCTAGTGGAGGATGTCCCTTCTCGCTGCGCAGGGCTTGGACTAGATGACCTTTGGAGATCCCCAAACCATTCCATGGCTGTCCATAGACTGGTATAACTTGTTCATGTTTGTGTACTCTGAAGGGTACCACAGCTCCTAAAGAGTACACTCAAGATAATGCTTTCCTGCTTTACAGGTACATCAAGAAGGGGTTTTACTAACATAGAGTCTTTGCTGAAGTGATAGAGTTAAAGGAGCCTTTTTACAGTAATGGCTCTTGCCTGGCTTTCTAAATTGTTAGGGTGCAAGTGATAGGAATAGAGGACATGTAGCAAATTCTTGTGCTTTTGGAACTGTAGTGATCATGGAGTGTTTATTGGAGTGGGATAGGGTATGTTGATTTTCTGATGTACTCTTTTTAATGATCTGTCTTTGTGATTCTTAGCTAAAACCGTGTTTGGTACATTGAAATGCCAATTGTGTTCTATTTGATAATTGTGTAGGTATGGAAGAGTTAATTATGTGCTGGCTCGAAGACTTGAACTTCTACGAGAAGTTGGGCGGTTGCAGGAGAGTCTTGGAGTCCCAGGAGACGTTTCTTACACTTGTGAAACAGCTGGCCACTTCTTCTTATACCAAGTAAGGACTGAAATCCTTCTACACAGACTCTGTGACCTCAATATGTTATGAAACATTTGGTAAAAATTGGAGTGAATTTGTCAGAATTGAGTCTATAAAAGCTTCTTTTGGTGGTTTGGAATCCAGTGCCAGCTCCAGCTGTAATTGCAGCATTACTTACTTGTGTTGCTGTTGTCTGAAATCCTGCCTGATACCTCACTAATTGAAGGGCTAGCAGGGCTGCTGCTCATGGCTGCTGCCAAAGATCCTAACCTGAAGTTTCTTCTTCAGCTAGGAAAACCTGGGTGCTGCTTTACACATTAGTGTTAGAGCAGCTGCTTGGTGGGCCTGGTGGAAAGCTTTTTAGTGTTCAATGACAGTGTGAAGTCAGATGCACAGTGTACAAAACAGGGATCTTCTGTAGATCCTTCATTTCTCCTCCATGTTTTTCTGAGGGTTATGGTCTAGATTAGCAACTAGTGTAGCTAAAGCAGATTGTAGAGTGGTATTTGGGATCAAATGTGTACACTGTATATCACAGAATAGATCTGGTTGGAAGAGACCTCTAAGGTCATCCAGTCCAACTTTTGGCCCAGCACTGAAGGGTCAAAACTAAATCATGTCCTAAAGTACTAGGTCCACAGGCTGCTTAGCTGCCTCCAAGAATGGCAACTCCACCACTGCTCTGGGCAGACCATTCCAGTGTTTGAGAACCCTTTCAGTGAGTAATTATTTCCTAATGTCCAGCCTGAACCTCCTCTGGCACAGCTTGTGACCATTTCCTCTGGTCCTATCACTTGTTCTCAAGGAGCAGAGGCTGCCCCCTCCTCACTGAACCTCCCTTCAGGGAGTTGTAGAAAGCAGTGAGATCTCCCTTCAACCTCCTCTTCTGCAGACTGAACATCTGCAGCTCCCTCAGCCCCTCCTCATAGCCCAGCTGCTCCAGATCCTTCACCAGCCTTGTTGCCCTTCTCTGGACACATTCCAGCACTTCAGTGTCCTTTTTGTAATGAGGGGCCCAAAACTGAAACAATACTCTAGGTATAGCCTCACCAGTGCTGAGCACAGGGGGATGATCACCTCCCTGTCCCTGCTGACTGCAGTGTTTCTAATCCAAGCCAGGATGCCACTGACTTTTTTTGGCTACCTGGCTCACTGCTGACTCAAATTCAGTCAACAATCAATGAATACTCCCAGGTCCCTCTCCAAGTTGCAGCTTTCCAACCACAGATCCCCAGGTCTGTAGCTTACTATGGGGTTGTTGTGACCCAAGTGCAGGACCTGGCCCTTCAGAAGTTACTCAGGTAGTAACTGTAGTTACTCCGAGTAGCTGTAGTGTGGGCCTGAAGAATAAATGGCCATTAGGTGTAGAGAGTGCTAGGAACACTGCTAGAGCTCCTCCTCTGCTTCAGTTTCCTCCCAAAGCAATCCCACTTAGTATTTAAACCAAAGGACTGTAAGTGGAGTTAATCAAGAGGTGTGCTTCTGTATGGGGTTTATACAGCAAGGTGTTGGTAACAGCAGGCTGCAGGGGTCACCTCTGAGAGGAGACCAGAGGCTACCCTGTGGTGGACACAGGCAGCTCCAGTGGACCTGCTGCAGGCTAAAGCTGAGCTCTTCAGTGACACTCATGGCACCTCTGTGAAAACATCTTTGAGAAAAGGTCAGAAAGTGCTGGGCAGCAGCTGGGGGTAGAGGGAGGAGTGTGAGCACAGCACCACACAGCAAGGTCAGAAGAAAAAGAATGGGCAGGAGGTGTTCCAAGCACTGAAGCAGAGATTTTCCCCATATCTCATGGAGAGGACCATATTGAACTATACCATCCCCTTGGACCCCATGGAGGACCACTTCAGAGCCAATATCCACACTGCGCCCCATGAAGGACACTGAAGTGGAGCAGGTGGATGCACCCTGGGTGAAGTTGCAGCCTGTGGAAAGGCCATGGCAGAACACAGTAGAAGTGTGAGAAGGAAGGGGTGGCAGAGATATGGTTTTGTGAACTCGAATGACAAGCACTGCTCCTACACTGCTCAGAGTGGGGAGAAGGTAAAAGAGTTGGGAATGAAGGAGTGAAATTGAGCCTAGGCAGAGAGAGTGGAGAAGAAAGGTGATTTTGGTTTTGTCTGTTCTCACTATCTTACTCTATTTTTAGTCTGCAAAAAATGAAATTTATTTTCCTCAAGTCAAATCTGATACTTGCTAAGTGATCTTTCTTCACCTCAGCCTATAAGCTTTTCCCATCTTATTTTCTTCCCTTGTCCTGTTGAGGTGGTGGGAACGAGAGATGCTGGGTAGGAGTCTGGCAGCCAGGCAAGGTCAACCAACTACAGCTTCAAAACTCTTCCTGATCGAAGCTCAAACTTTGCTTGTGTGACCATTTTTTGTGACCATTATTTTGCCATGTCTGCAGGAGTACACCTTGCCAATGTTTTTGTGATGCAGAAAGATGTCAGTGTGACACATTTTTTTTTGGGTTGCCATAGGTAATGTCTCGTTGGGAGGAGTACATCAGCAAGGTGAAAGTTAAAGGTGGGAAACCGCCGGACGTTGTGGATGTTTCCGGTTTCTTTCCTTTTCACCAGTATTTTGCAAATGCTCCTCAACCAATTTTCAAAGGCAAATCCTATGAAGAAGATATGGAGATTGCTGAAGGGTGTTTTAGACACATTAAGAAAATATTCACTCAGCTTGAGGTAAGACATGCAGCTCTTTCAGGTAAGTGGATCTGGCTAATCCTATTAAAAACTTTATACAGTTCCAAAATTCTCCTTTGCTACAAGGGATATATTCCTCTAGGCAGTGAGCTTGCTAGGCAAAGGAGGGAGTATTTCTACCTCTTAAGTAATATAGGCATTCTTCACAGGAGGGGCAAGAGTCTGATCTGGTTTATTTTGAGCTGAGGAAGCAGACATTCTGCATGTTCCATAATCACACAGAATGTTAGGGGTTGGAAGGGAGCAAGAAAGCTCATCCAGTCCAACCACCCCTTGCCAGAGCAGGATCACCTAGAGTAAGTCACACAGGAACACATCCAGGTAGGTTTTGAATGTCTCCAGAGAAGGAGGCTCCACAACCTCTCTGGGCACCCTGTTTGAGAGCTCTGTCACCCTCACAGTGGCACCTCCTGTCTTCCAGCTTGCACCCATTGCCCATTGTCCTGTCATTGGACATCACTGTGCAGAGCCTGGCTCCATCCTTCTGCTGCTGGCCTGCACATCTTTAGCAGCATGAATGAGGTCTTCCCTCAGGCTCCTCTGCTCCAAGTTAGAGCCCCAGCTCCCTCAGCCTGTCCTCAGCAAGGAGATGTTGCACCCCCTTCAGCATCTTTGTGCCTTTCTGCTGGACGCTTTCAAGCAATTTCCTGAGGTCCTTCTTGAACTGATAGGTTCCTAGGGTCGGTGCACATATCACTGCTCTTCTGATCCCCATAGGAGTGTTGTGTTTACATTAAATTGCATTTAACCACATAACCTATAAGTAACTTAGGCAAACTATCTTCTGGTCTTCCCAGAATTGCTTGGGAGGCTTTTGAAAGTGAAAGTGAAGGTGATCTGTGTATCATTTTGGTCACAGTAACTGGATTGCTCTTTCTGATGCTTAGATTTGATGTTATGATGGAGTAAAGTAGGAAACAAGATAGGATAAAAATATTGGAGGGATTCTGAGAATTAGTAATAATAATGTGATTTTTCTTTATCTGCATGCAACTTGAATTCTTTGTATTCTAAAAAGATTGGGTTTGAAGGTTTTTTCCCCAGCTTTAGCATTAAAAACAATTATTCAAATGGGATTGTTAACCGTAGAGACCTTCATAACTTCCTTGCCTACTATAGTAAGAAGCTGGCCTGGGAATTCGAGTGAATGCATTTTATAAACAATAAGTCTTTATATCCTGACTTGCAAGTTTTTCTTGTCTTCTCCATAGGAATTCAGAGCATTTGAACTTCTCCGCAGTGGCCTGGATAGATCCAAATACCTGTTGGTGAAAGAAGCAAAAATCATTGCCATGACTTGTACCCATGCTGCTCTGAAACGACATGACCTGGTTGAATTAGGATTCAAAGTAAGGATTATACTTACTGGGTTTTGGGGGTAGGGGGTGGTGTTGGGTTTTCCCTGCCCCCCCTTGCATAACTCTTTTTATCTGTCCTAAATCTAGGCAACTAGATTATTTTAAGTTGCCTTTTTTTTTTTTTAACTAGTATCTTTCAGTTTATAGTTCTACCAAAGAAAAATGTAATTTCTGTAGGTTGAGATCACTGCTAAGCTATTATACATACCAAAAAAATGCTTAATAATTCATATCTATTTAAAAAAAATATAGTTTTGCTCTATTAGATGATGAATTCCAGTGATATGATTGAATAATAAAATAAGGGCAGAATTGGAGAATAAAACATGACCTTTATTACAAAAAAAACCCAAAATCACAGAATCATAGAATGGCTCAGGTTGGAAGAGACCTTAGAGATCTACTCCAAACTCCCTGCCATGGGTAGGGATGCCTCTCAACTAGACTCAGCTGCTCAAGGCCTCATCCAGCCTGGCCTTGAACATCCCCAGGTAGGAGGCATCCACAGCCTTCCTGTGCAGCCTATTCCAGAGACTCTCCACTCATACTGAAGAACTTCTTCCTAAGATCATCTCTTTATTTTAATTTTTTTTTTCCTCAGTATGACAACATCTTAATGGAAGAGTCTGCTCAGATTCTGGAAATAGAAACCTTTATACCTCTTCTGTTGCAGGTGAGACATGAATTATAACACATACTACAAAAAAAGATAAATGCAAGCCTGTGTTCTTGAACAGTACAGAAGGTGAAAAGGAAAATATCTTATGCAGGAAATAACCTGGAACCAGTATTTGCCATTTTTTCTCCATTAGTTGGTTGTCCTTGGGTTTTAATATTAGGGAATAAACTAAGAGGTTCTGAAGAGCTGCTCAGAACCTCATCGAGCCTCACCTTCAATATCTCCAGGGATGAGGCCTCAGCTAGCTCCCTGGACAACAAGTTTTATTGTCAGGAGTGTTGGAGGTCCCCTGCCATGGGCAGAGATGCCTCTCAGGTAGACTCAGCTACTCAAGGCCTCATCCAACCTGGCCTCAAACACTCTGAAGGATGAGGCATCCACAGCCTCCCTGGCAGCCTATTCTAGCATCTCACCACCCTTGTACTGAAGAACTTCTTCCTAAGATCCAATATAAACCTACTCTCCCTCAGCTTCAAACCATTCCCCTTTGTCCTGTCTCTAGACACCCTTACGAAAATTCCCTCTGCAGCCTTTCTGTAGGATGCCTTCAGGTACTGGAAGGCCTCTGTAAGGTCCCATCAGAGTGTTCTCTAGACTGAATAACACAGCTGCCTCAGCCTGTCCTCATAGCAGAGGTGTTCCAGCCCTTGGATCATATTTGTGGTCCTCCTCTGGACTCAGTCCAGCAGCGCTTTGTGCTTCTTCTGGGAACCAGAACTGGACACAGTATTTGAGGTGGAATTCCTTCAGGACCTGTATCTGTATGTAACAGAAATACACAAAGGATGATAAGGAACTGGAAATAGATTTACCAAACATACTGAAAAGCTCTTGCTCCAAGAGCCAGGGTGATGATTAATTAGGGACTTACCCCAGTCATGGAAGAGGAAATGTGTGAATTCCAGAGGTAAACAGATGAAGCACAAGAAGAGACATTGAAATGCAATTCATGTTCATGCCTCAGACATGCTTATCTTGTTTCAGATGCTTCAAACAATTCATATCCACTATCTCAGGATTTGAAAAATAAAGTTTAAAGGGCTGTCCTAGGCTAACACTGCTGTGTAGAAATAATTTTTTTTACTATAACTTGTCTAATTGTGCTTCTTTTTTTCATCTTCTGCTAATATGTGACTTCTGGCATTTAAAATGGTGTAATATGATCCTTAACCTGATGTTTCTGTTTATCCTTTGCTTTATTAGAAACAAGACTACATAAAATATTAGATTGGAAAGAAGCTAGCAGTCTTTAAAATAGATTTTTGTGAGCTTTTAAAATGACTACAGTTCAGTGTAGTTTAAGAACAAACATTGAAATGGAGGTCTTGGAATAAGACAAACAATTTGATTAATAAGATGTTGACACTGAGTGCCTCAGTTCTATTGTAATAGCTAAAGCTGTGTCATTATTTAATTCTAGAACCCCCAGGATGGATTCAGTCGTCTGAAGCGCTGGATTATGATAGGTGACCATCATCAGTTGCCACCAGTCATTAAGAACATGGCTTTTCAGAAATACTCTAACATGGAGCAGTCACTGTTTACAAGATTTGTTCGTGTTGGAGTGCCAACTGTTGATTTGGATGCACAAGGAAGAGCGAGAGCAAGGTGAGGCAGAGAAAATGGCATGTCTAGCTTGTAGGGAAATAACACCTTGAGACTTGGAAAAGTGCACATGCAAATTTGGAAGCTTCGTTTTCATTCACAGATTGCACTGGGTTGGAAGGGACCCTCAAAGGTTATCTTGTCCAACTCCCTTGCAGTCAGCAGGGACATCTCCAGCTAGGTCAGGCTGCCCAGGGCCATGTCAAGTCTGATCTTGAGTGTCTCTAGGGATGGAACCCTAACCACATCCCCAAGCAACCTGTTACAGTATTTCACCATTCTCACTGTGCAGAACTTCCTCCTGTTGTCCAACCTAAATATCTCCTGCTCCAGTTTCAAGCCATTGCCTCTCATCTTACCACTACAGGCCCTTCTAAACAGTCTCTCCCCAGCCTTCCTGTAGGTCTGCTTCAGACACTGAAATGCAGCCCTAAGATCTCCTCAGAGCCTTCTCTTCTCCAGCTGAACAGCCCAAACTCTCTCAGCCTGTTTTCATATGAGAGTTGCTCCAGCCCTCTGATCATCTTTGTGGCCTCTTCTGGACCTGCTCCAGCAGGTCTGTGTCTTGTGTTTGGGGTCCCAGAGCTCGGCACAGATCCTGCCAGGACAACATAACTGAACACAGAGATACTTAGCTTCAGTGGGCACGTGCTCCAGTTTATCTCAGACAGAAAAAGCTATTCACTGCTCACAAACCTCACACCAGTATGATTTGTGGGGTGTAAAACTGTAGTTGAGTTGTTCTGTTCCATTCTGGTCTCCTCAGCACCTGCTCTAGCCCCTAAGTGTCTGTCTTGTATTGAGGTGCCCAAAACACTCAATCCAGCACTCTGCAGTGCCAAGTACAGGAGGACAATCCCTGCCCTACTCCTACTGGTCACATCATTGCTGATACAAACCAGGATGCCATTGGCTTTCTTTGCCCCCCAGGCACTGCTGTCTGATATTCAGATGCTTGTTGATTAGAACCCCCAGATCCCTTTCTGCCAGACAACTTCCCAGCTGCACTTCAAGCCTGGAGAATTCATAAGGTGGTTGTGGCCCAAGTGCAGGACCCAGCACTTGGCCTTGTTGAAGCACATCCCATTGACCTCAGCCTATTGATTCAATCTAAGTCTCTGTGTAGAGCCTCCCAACCCTCCAGCAGATGAGCGCTCCCACCTAACTTGGTGTCGTCTTTACTCCTTCCTTTGTGTAAAGAAACGTTAATACTCCTCGAGTTTTGATACCCAGGAAAAATTCCTACTAGATTTCTTCACAAGGTTTGCACCCTTCAGCACAGAACTGCTCAGATGGAAGAGGCTTAAGACTGAAGTGTCTCTGTGTGTTTCTGAACAGTTTGTGTAACCTTTACAACTGGCGCTACAAGAATCTGGGTAACCTGCCTCATGTCCAGCTGCTGCCAGAGTTCAGAACAGCCAACGCTGGCTTGTTGTATGACTTCCAGCTCGTAAACGTAGAAGACTTCAATGGTGTGGGAGAGTCTGAGCCCAATCCTTACTTCTATCAGGTAAGAGAAATAGTAAATATATAGTTTATTTGATCTGGATATGTGCCCTAAGAAATGTAAGTAAGAGGCAGAGCTATTGAGGCTGAAAGCAATTGCCCAGAAAACCCCAAACCCTTAGCTGTGGTATTTCTCACCTGAATTTTCAAATGAAACCACAGCAATCATGGATTTAATTTAAATAGAGGAAAACTGTTGACACCTGTAGTGAGAGCCTTTTATTTTCAGTCCTCCTATCTTGTTTTACAGCCATAAAACAAACTCCAGTGCCTAAATGCAGAGTCTGAGTTTGGGAAAAGGTGGAAGCTGGAACTGGGCACAAGTTAATAAGCTTGAATTAGACATGGAATTAACAACCTTATGTTTTGTGTGTTCTGGAAAGGAAACAACATACTTCAGGATTCTAATATTCATGGGCACTTTTTTTACCCATGGAGATAATTGAGAGCTATGTGAATATATTTTAAATATATATATATTAAAAATTCTGAAAGTCATTAATTTTTGCTTGTTTTCCTCTCCTTTTCCTTTTAGCACAAACCTAGTGTGCTGGTAGAGAAGAAAGCAATGGGCATCACAATCCACTGCAATGCACTTCTAGAGTGAGGACAGAGCTGTTTGGAGGGGAAAGTTTGGGTTTGTTTTTTAAGCAGCCACACTGTAATGTAAAGTCATAGCCTGGAACAGGAACAGCTGTGATGTGAGAATCACAGCACTTCTTTAGAGGACTCCTGGGCCACAGATGACTGAGAATACTCAGGCCTGGACACAGAACTCCTTTGTCCTTACAGCAGTGCTGTCATGAGCAAACTTTTCCAATACTTTTTACAGTTACTTTTTTTTTTTTTTTTTTAAATGAAGCCTGAGTGATATTAGCAGAGTATGGTGGTGGCATTGCATGGATTTTCATGAGTGAACAGATTGCCATCACAGATTATTTCTCTTTGTGAATTTGGACATGTCTTTGGAGACTTAGAGGAGATTAAAATGTGTAGAATAGCTTTACACCCACAGGTGTGGGTGACTGGCAGCTGCATTTTCCATGTCATGCAGAGTACACTTAATAGGAAAAAATTAATGAGACTGGTATGTCCAGCCTGAGTCAAACACGTGCCAAGTGGGGATAAGATTCTCAGTATAAATAGAGCAGGAATAAATGTCAGCAATAGAGAACAACTTTTTAACCTGAAAGATAATTTTGGTTGACAGCAAATGGATTTAAAGAGGCTATGAATAACTTCAGTCTGTGGGTTTGACAAAACTTCCTAGGGCCAGAAGAGTGATTCTGTGGGGCAGACATTAGGGTCACAGGAAAAAAAAAGAAGTCACAAAATCCAAACTTAACAGCTTGAATATCTATAGCTTGCAGTAGGAATAGTTATTATATCTATATAAGACATTAGGGTCACAGGAAAAAAAAAGAAGTCACAAAATCCAAATTTAACAGCTTGAATATCTATAGCTTGCAGTAGGAATAGTTATTATATCTATATAAGACATTAGGGTCACAGGAAAAAAAAAGAAGTCACAAAATCCAAATTTAACAGCTTGAATATCTATAGCTTGCAGTAGGAATAGTAGGAATGTATGTGATAACTCAGACGTCTGTCTCCTAATAGTTAACTGAAAGAAATTTAATTATTCTTACTTTTGGTTGCTGGCAAGCAAATCATTGCAGCTGTTTTGTGTGGTTATTTGAAATTATTGCTGCTGGTTTTTAGACCCTTTTTATTTAAATAAAAGTATCTGTAGATTATCAGCTTCTAAACAAATAACTCTGCAGGCTTACATAATAGGTTTGGGATTTTTTTTTGTCACATAGCCTTTAAGAAGGAAAAAAAAGAAATACTGTTTTGGTGGAGGTGTATAATAATGCAGTTAAGGTGGCAGTTCCTTAGGGCAGGCAGCTTTAAGCTGTAGGCATAGAAATGCATTTAGATACAAATCACAGAATCAGAGAATGCTTTAGGTTGGAAGGGACCTTTAAAGGTCATGTAGTCTACCCCCCACCCCTGCGGTAAGCAGGGACATCTCTAACTAGATCAGACTGCTCAGAGCCCTCTCCAACCTGACCTTGAATGCTTCCAGGGATGTGGCATCTACCACCTCTTTGGGCAACCTGTTCCTGGGCTTCACCACCCTGACTGTAAAAAAAAAAAAAAAAAAGCTTCCTTGTATCTAGTCTAAATCTTTTCATTTAAAAGCATTTCCCTTTGACTTACCAGAGCAGGCCTTGCTAAAAATGTTGTCCCCATCTTTCCTGTAGGCCTCCTTTAAGTATTGAAAGGCCACAATAAGGTCTGCCTGCCCTCTTCTCTTCTCCAGGCTGACCAACCCCAGCTCCCTCAACCTATCCTCATAGCAGAGGTGTTCCAGTCCCCTGATGGTTTTTTTTGGGGCACTCCTCTGGACCTGCACCAACAGGTCCATGTCCTTCCTGTGCTGAGGGCTCCAGAGCTGGATGCAGTACTCCACATGAGGTCTCACCAGAGCAGAGCAGAGTGGCAGAATGACCTCTCCATCTCTGGCTATGCTGCTTTTGATGCAGCCTAGGATGCCTTTTGGGCTGCAAGCTCACACTGTTGGCTCATGTCCAGCTCATCCACCAGCACCCCCAAGTCATATGAGTACATATTTAATAGTCCAAAAGTATAATTAAAATGCTTTAACATTTAATTATTATTCTATTTAAGGACTATTAAATATTTAGAATTTAATCTTGCTGAGGTAAAACTGAGAGCTTCTGAGTAAATACTGGAAAGTTTTGATCAACAATATTGATGTAGATGTTTCCAGCAGGAGGAATCAGAATGAAGTTCTTAAACTGACTTGTAGTTCTTGTATTTTTTCAAAATGTTTTTTATTAAGTGAGCAAAGGAACATCAGATCCAGAGGCATTTCTCTCAGCACTGAGTCTATAAAGTCACACATACTCTTTACAGCTTTACAAGCCGAGTAACTTTTTTTCTTCCTCCCTTTTTTTCTTCTTTTTGTCTCTCCTGTTTTAAACTTCAGAATCTTGGTGAAGCAGAGTATGTTGTGGCACTCTTCATGTACATGTGCCTGCTTGGGTATCCTGCAGACAGGATAAGCATCCTGACAACATACAATGGACAGAAACACCTGATCCGGGACGTCATCAACCAGCGGTGTGGGAATAACCCACTGATTGGGCGACCAAACAAGGTGACTGGGAAACACAGCACTTGATAGACTACTACTGCTTTGCTTGGGTTTATGTTGTCTTATTAGTGAAATTTAGCAAGGGCAAGCTTGGAGTCTTGCACTTGGGTAGGAACAACCCTATGGAGCAGTATAGGTTGGAGACTGACCTGTTGGAGATCAGTTAAGGGGAAACGGATCTGGCGGTCCTAGTAAATGGAAGGATGACCATGAGCCAGCAATGTGCTGTGGTGGCCAAGAAGGCCAATGGCATCCTGGGATGTATTAGAAGAGCTGTGGTTAGTAGATTGATAGAGTTTCTCTTCCAATGCTTGTAAGCCCTGATGAGGCCGTATCTGGAATGCTGTGTCCAGTTCCGGGCCCCTCAGCTCAAGAAGGACCTCAGGGAACTGCTTGAGAGAGTCCAACACAGAGCCACTGAGATGATGGAGTGGAACATCTCTCTTATGAAGAGAGTCTGAGGGAGCTGGGGCTCTTGAGCTGGGAGAGGAGGAGCCTGAGGGGTGACCTCATTCATGTTTATAAAGATGTAAAGAGTGAGTGCCAGGAGGATGGAGCCAGGCTCTGCTGGGTGATGCCCAGTGACAGGACAAGGGGCAATGGGTGGGAGTTTGAGGCATAGGAGGTTCCATGGAAACACGAGGAGGAATTTTTAACCTGTGAGTATGCCAGAACCCTGGAACAGGCTGCCCAGGGAGGTTGTGGGGTCTTCTTCTCTAGAGATACTCAAAACCTACCTGGATGTGTTCCTGTGTAATCCGCTATAGGTGATCCTGCTGTGGCAGGGGGGTTGGACTGGATGAGCTTTTGAGGTCCCTTCCAACCTCTAACATTCTGTGATTCTGTCATTATAGCACAGGCTAGTTGAATAGATTCACAGCTCTCCATGCAGGTACTCCCTGGTTAGCTACACATTATTCATATCTGGTTTGTATCATTTTGTAGACTTGTGACCTTGTTTCTGTCTGTTTGTAATTTGACATACAAAGTGAAGCTGTTCAATTTGGAAAGGCTGTGGGCTACATGGACAGAATAACTTTTCTTTGGAGTTTACTTTGTCCTCAAAATCACAGAATCACAGAATGATAGGGGCTGGAAGGGACCTCATTGAGTCCAACTGCCCTGCCACAGCAGGATCACCTAAGGCAGGTCACACAGGGATGCATCTAGGTAGGTTTTGAATATCTTCAGAGAAAGAGACTCTACAACCTCCTTGGGCAGCCTTTCCCAGGATTCTGTCACCTCACAGGGAAAAAGTTTTTCATTATGTTTACATGGAACCTCCTCTGCTCCAGCTTGCACCCATTGCCCCTTGACCTACTATTGGACATCGCTGAGCAGAGCCTGACTCTGTCCTCCCAACACTGCCCTTCACATCTTTACAGACACGAGTGAGGTCATCTCTCAGGCTGCTCTTCTCCCAGGTTAAGAGCCCCAGGTCCCTCAGCCTTTCCTCAGCAGGGAGATGTTCCACTCCTTTCAGCATCTTTGTGTCTCTGTGCTGGGCTCCTTCAAGCAGTCCCCTGAGATTCTTGAACTGAGGAGCCGAGAACTGGACACAATCCCATATGCTGCCCATGCACCAACACCTTTGGGAAGATAGATCCAGAGTGGGAATTATTTTGTGAAGTGTACAAAGACAAATCTCATGAAACAAACCCACCATAGTTCTAAAGGCTTGATGCTAATTCAGCAAGTGAAAACTCTGTTTCATGTAACTGATGGCTTTCCAGTCTTTTGGCATTTGCACCCCACTGTGAGCTGTCTGAGCTGAATAAAAATGGAAAAGAAACAGTGTGTAGAATCATAGAATGATTTGGGTTGCAAGGGACCTGCAAGATCATCTAACTCCAACCCCCCTGCCTTGGGCAGGGACACTTCCTACTAGACCAGCTTGTTCAAGCCCCAGTCCAGTGTGGTTTTCAACACTTCCAGGCTTGGACCCTCCACAAGTCTCTGATCAGCTTGTTCCAGTGCCTCGCCACCCTCATGGGGAAAAATTCCTTCCTCACATTTCATCTAAATTCAGTGTCTTCTGGTTTGAAGCCACTGCCCCTCATCACTTCACTCAACACCTTTGTCAAAAGTCCCTCTTCAGCTCTCCTGTAGCTCACTTCAAATTCTAAAAGACTGCTCTAAGGTCTCTCTGGAGCCTTCTCTTCATATGTAGCCTGGCCTTCAGGAGAGACATACCATAGAATCACAGAAGCTCTTCCCAACATCTCCCAGAAAGAACAGGCGGTGATTTTTGGTTAGAGGCTGGCTAAAAAAGGAGTTAAAGCATGGACTGCAATCACAGTCTAAAGTTAATGTTACAGTTTTGCTGTAGAATGTTAGTTGAAATGACAAAGATTAACCAGTGGAACTCTTTTTTTCCTGTTTGATTCTCTAGGTAACAACAGTGGACAGATTTCAGGGTCAACAAAATGATTACATTCTCCTTTCACTAGTGCGGACCAAGGCTGTAGGGCACCTGAGGTATGTAAAAAGATACTCTTGTAGCATCATTAAACTGTGTTTCTGTATGACCCAGATGTTTATAATACATTACACAAAAGCATTCATTTATTAGAGTATGAAGTTTAATGCTGTGTGTTGAATGAACTTCAGACAAAACATTCTGTGTTAAAGAGTCTGGTACCCTCTTCACAACCACTTCAGCATTTAGGAGTGGCTCTGATACTATAATCAGAATCATAGAATGGTTTGGTTTGGAAGGGACCTCCAAAGGTCATCTAGTCCAGCCCTCCCTGCAGTCAGCAGGGACATCCTCCACTAGATGAGGTTGCCTAGAGCTTTGTCAGGCCTGAGCTTGAATATCTTCAGGGACTACCTCCCTGGGAAACCTGTCACAGTGTTTCACCACCTTCATGCTGCAACACTTGTTTCTAACATCCAATCTAGATCTGCTCTTCTCTGATTTCAAACCATTGTCCCTCATCCTGTCGCTGTAGGCCTTTGCAAACAGTCCCTCTGCAACCTACTTGTAGCCCCTCTCAAGTATTGGCAGGCTGCAGTTAGGTCTTCCTGGAACCTTCTCTTCTCCAGGCTGAACAACCCCAGCTCTCTCAACCTGTTCTTGTAGCAGAGGTGTTCCAGCCCCATGACCATCTTTTGGGACTGTCCTCTGGACTTGCACCAATGGGTCCATGTCCTTCCTGTGTTGAGGGCTCCAGAGCTGGACGCAGTGCTCTAAGTGAAGTCTCACCAGAGCAGAGTGGCAGAATCCCCTCTCTCCATCTCTGGCCACGCTGCTGTTGATGCAGCCCAGGCTGCCATTGGCCTTCTGGGCTGCAGGCTCACACTGTTGGCTTATGTCCAGCTTCTCATCCATGAGCACGCCCAAGTCCTTTCCTTCAGGACTGCTCTCAATCTCATCATCCCTCAGCCTGGATGCAGGACCTTCATGGCCCAGCCTGCATGCAGGACCTTACACTTTGCCTTATTGAACCACCTGAGATTCTCCTCAGCCTATCTCTCCCTCCCTTTAAGGTCCCTCTGGATGCCATCCCATCCTTTGGACTTTACAACTGCACCACACAGCTTTGTATATGCAGATTTTGTGGGGGTGCCAGAATCTCGATGTTGTTGTCGTCATTGATGAACATACTAGGTTGTATTACTGCAGATAGGCTTAACTTGGTTCCACCCTAGTAGAGCAACAGGAACATGATGCTTTGTTGAACAAATGGTGGCCTGAATTTCCTCATAGATACTTCCCTCTGAGATATCTTTTTATTTGTTGTGTGTCAGAAGTGTTGGATCGCTGCATAAGCTGCATTGCGGATGTTTGCACCTGTTGCAAGTTTGCAGTTTTGGGATGGGGTGGAGGAAGTCTTGTCTAATCAGCAGTAGTCAGATGAGTTATCAAACTTATGTTTGCTCTTTCAGGGATACCAAAATGCTGCTGAGACTTGTTCTCAGTGTAAGTCTTTACCCATGAAGTCTAGTTTAGGATGGTTACAGTAAGGAGTGATTTTTTTTCTTTTCCTACCCTTATTGGTGCAGTGAGCCCTTATTTATGCAAGGGTTCTAGGCTGTTTTAGCAGATGATTTTATATTTCTTTTCATTAAGACTTCTTTATGCTTCTAGTTATTTTTATTGCAGCTATAACCACCAGTGCACAAGGAAGTGATGGATTTGGTTTGTCTTCTGCAGGGATGTCCGACGGTTGGTCGTTGCCATGTCAAGAGCCAGACTTGGGCTTTACATCTTCGCAAGGGTATCTCTGTTCCAAAACTGCTTTGAGCTAACCCCAGCTTTCAGCCAGCTCACAGCTCGACCACTTCACCTCCACATTGTTCCCACAGAATGTTTTCCAACAGCAAGACTGGTAGGCACAGCTGCTCTGAATTTTGCTGTCTGGTGTGTGTGTTTACCCACTTACTTGGAGTGGGGTCTGAGGGGTAGGACTCTCTCCTCTGCTAAACCAGTGCCTCTTGGATCATTATGTCCCTAAAGTTCACCTTCACACTCCAGCTGTTTAACTGGGTTTTCCACAAAGCTTAATTATCAGTGTAACTCTGTCGTGCCTGCTTTTTCCTGTGTTCTGCCTGTGTAAGTGATTTAATATTCTTCTTTTGTGTACATTTGTAGTGTACTTTGGTCTTGTTATAAAACTAAAAACCTATTATTTCTCGGAAAAAAAAGCCACACAAGGCTAACAGTTTTCTTATTAAAAGAGGGCATTTGAATGTGTAATTCAGGATAACCAGTTTGGTTTGATTTTTTTTTTTTTTAGTTTGGTCCAGAATTGCAAAATAGTTCTGTTGCTGAGCTACATTCAGAAGGATGAAGTAGTAATTTGTGATACTGCACTGAATCTTTAGGGAAGGGTTTGTGTTAAGCATCTAAGCACAGGACACACAAAACAAGGTTAAACAAAATGGAGGAGCATTATCTGCTCTGCTTCCTGGAGCTTTCAGACTAGTGCCTACATAAATCTGAACTACAGGTACAGATCTTTCCCTGTGAACAAGTTTGGGAGGAAATCCTTCAGTTCATCATAGAATTGTAGAATGTCTCAGGTTGGAAAGGACTTTGGAGACCATCTACTCCAGCCTCCCTGCCATGGGCAGGGATTCCTCACAACTAGACTCAGCTGCTCAAGGCCTCATCCGACCTGGTCTTGAACACCCCCAGGGAGGACATCCACAGTCTCACCACCTTCATACTGAAGAACTTCCTAAGATCCAATCTTACCCTATTGTTCCTTAGCTTCAAACCACCCTCCTTTGTCCTATCTCTAGACACCCTGATAAAAGTTCCTTTGCAACCTTCCTGTAGGATCCCCTCAAGTATTGAAAGGCAGCTCTAAGGTACCCCCAGAGTCTTCTTCTCTCCAGGCTGAACAACCCCAGCTCCCTCAGCCTGTCCTCATAGCAGAGGTGTTTCAGCCCTTGGGTCATCTCTGTGGCCCTCCTCTGGACAGTTCTGTGTCCTCCTTATGATGGGGACACCAGAACTGGATGCAGTATTAGAGGTGAGGTCTCAAAAGAGCAAAGAGACAGAATTTCCTCTCTTGTCCTGCTGGCCACACTTTTCTTCAGTTGAACCTTTCAGAACACAATAAAAGATGCAGTATGCATGGTTAGTGGGTGTGAGCAAGAAGGAACTGGACTGTGGTGGACAAGTAAGCAAAGTCCTAACCTGATTTTGAACTATTTTGACCTTTAATATGTTCAGTGATTTGCATCCAGAATGCATGCTGAAGGGTGAGCACCAGAACCTAACCTCTCCTGCAGAAATGTCTTCACTGGGCCACAGTTTCCTGATGAATCCAGTTCCTCAAAGTGCCTCTCATTCCAAAGAATCCATCCATGTTTTTCTCCAAAAAACAGTATTTCGTTTCTTTATGTTTACTAATGTAGGTGAAAAACCTTTCAATACTGATTGTTTTGCTCTGCTTGCTGATTGTCTACTTGTTTTTTTCCTCTTCCTTAGAATGGGGAAAGACCCTCTCACCAAATCCATGTAATTAAGAACATGCCTCAGATGGCTAACTTTGTGTACAACATGTACATGCACATGATCCAGAGCACACGCCACTACCAACAGGTAAGGACCACCTAGCCTTTGCCAGCTCTGCATTCACACAAAATTGGTTTCTAGCAAGTGACCTGACTTCTTGTTGAGGTTTGAAACTCTTAATTATTCAAGAATGTTTTCTGACTGCAAGTGAGAATATTGAGGTCTTAAAAAACCTTGCGGTAGCAACAGCTGTGTCATTTAGCAATTTAAGGCCCTCAAACCAGCAGTAATTGAAGCTGAGTGTTGGACATGGCTCTGCCTGGGCCCAGAAATTATTCATTAGTAGTAAAAAAAACAAACTTTGTGTATTTATGTTTCAGGTAAGTGCAGCTAATGGTGTTACAGCAGCACTGCTGCATGGTGCAATGATGTTTGTAAGAGTGGTTTTCGTAGCAAGCCTGCAGTCTGTAGGGGATGTTTTGGAACCATTTTAACCATGATGTAGAATAACTAAGACTGTAAAAGACCTTTAAGATCATCAAGTCCAACTGTAACCCGACCACCATAACCACTAAACCATATCCTGGAGCACCACATTCACAGCTTCTTGAACACCTTCAGGGATGGTGACTCCACCACCTCTCTGGGCATCCTGTTCCAACTACTTACAACTCTCTCAGTAAAGAAGTTTTTCTTCATGTGCAACCTAAACCTCCCCTGACACAACTTCAATCCATTTCCTCTCATCCTATCTCTGTTAACTTGGCAGAAGAGACCAACACCAGCCTCACTCCAACCTCCTTTCAGGTAGCTGTGAATCATAGAATCATAGAATGGTCGGGGTCAGAAAGGACCTCTAGAGATCATCTAGTTCGGCCCCCCTGCAGTGGGACATCCCCACTAGACCAGGTCACCCAAGGAAGAGCAAGATCTCCCCTTCTCAGCCTTCTCTTCTGCAGACTAAACAATTATCTAGGCTGATTAGCAGCTGTAGTGGTTTTCTGGAATAATTTCAGTGCTATTTCAGCACCAGTGAAATTAGCACAGGACTGAAAGCAGTTGTAGATGCTGTCTCACTTCTCAACCTAATTTTGTCAATGTCTAATTCATGAAATAGAATTCAAAACCCAACAGAAAGACCTTGTTATCCTTTGTATGTGAGCAGAACTTTAAAATCACTTAGGTAATACCCTGAACAGAAAGATGCCTTTATTCAGCATACTTGGACCTGCTAATGCCTAGAGGTAGCTGATAGTAAACAGGGAGAGGTGTTAAATGCCCTCGACTGCATCATCTTTCACTTAATGTCTAGTGTGTATCATGATTTTATTACCCATAATTTATTAATTTCTGGTGTTCTGAAGTTCCCTTCCTGATTTTTTTGCTCTTCTAAAGGATTTCCAGAAGTGGAAGCCAGTGCTGTGAAAGGATAGTAATGTCTGTGTATTAGCTGGCTGTGGGATGAGAGTGTGAGCATGGCTCTGTATCCTTGAGCAGATCAGTCCCAGGTACTTGTCTGCTAGCTCTAGATTCTGTTCTTTAATGCAAGGATGTTCCTCTGTCACCTCCTCTTCCTTCCTTCTTCCACAGACTCCTTCATCTAGTATGGAACTGTGTGATCAGTAGAGATCAAAACACAGAACTTCTCCTTTAATCTCATGGCAGACTTTAAGATAAAAAAATTACTTTTCTGCAGTTTTTATCCAGTGAATCTTGCATTGTTTGTTTGTTTGTTTGTTTTTTCTCCTGGGAGGCCAAATTTGAAGCATTTTGGTAGCCAGAGAAAGCCTTTGCCAGATGGAAAAGACACTTTCTCACTCCTGAGGAAGTGCTGTAAAGAACTTCCTCAGAAAGGGGATAGAGAAAGTAGGTGACACTAACAAAATATGTTTTTTCCTTATAATTGTATTTTTTGTTAAATTAGCAAAAGCTCACACTGTTTGGATGCAGTCCTAGGAGTATGTGATGAGACTTGCTTTGGAGCTAGTTTGTATAAAATAGTTGGAAATCTCTCAGCTGTGCAGTGTGTGATGAGACTCAGTGGACTGTGCAGCTGGGCACATTCAGATGCAAACGAACATCTCTGTAAGCCCTGAGAAGCAGTCGCTACCATCTGTGTATTCCCTAAAGACAGGAGTTGCTTGACACTTTAATCAAATATGGAGCTAATCCTTCTGCTTAATAGCAATTAATTCTTTTTAGTATCCTAGTCTTACCCGTTGCCAGCTAAAATTAGTTACAAACCTGCTGTATTCCTGCTGTGGCAGTGAATCACATTCTCCATTCAGGAGAAGACAAAAAGTGAACTACATTCAAATCAAAAAATAATAAATAAAGGCATTAATTTATTTTACCCTATTTAGTACAACATGGTATTTTTCCTTTACTTTTACACTATTGTTAAGTGGTGGTCACAAAGCACAACTTGCATCTATCTAAATCACAGAGGTCTGAGTTTGTCATAGAATCAAAGAATGGTTTAGGTTGGAAGGGACTCCAAAGATCTAGTCCAACCTTCCTGCAGTTAGCAGCAACATCCTCTACTAGATCAAATTACTCAGAGCCCTGTTGAGCTTGACCTTCATAACATCATAGAATAGCTTAGGCTGGAAGAGACCTTTAGAGATCATCTACTCCAACCTCCCTGCCATTTGCAAGGAAGCCTCTCAACCAGACCAGCTTACTCAAGGCCCCATCCAACCTGGCTTTGAACGTCTCCAGGGAGGGGGCATCCACAGCCTCTCTGCACAATCCATTCCACAGTCTTGCCACTCTCGTGGTGAAGAATTTCTTCCTAAGATCCAATCTAAACCTATTCTTCTTCAATTTAAATCCATTTACCCTTGACCTATTAGTGGACACTCTTGTAAAAAATCCCTCTGCAGCCTTCCTGTAGGTTCTCTTCAGGTATTGGAAAGCAGATGTAAGGTTCCCCCCGGAGCCTTCCCTTCTCAAGGCTGAACAATCCCAGTTCCCTTAGCCTATCCTCTTAACAGAGGTGTTCCAGCACCTTGAACATCTCCAAGAATAGGTCCTCAGCTACCTCCCAGGGCAAGCTGTGCCAGTATTCAACCACTCTCATGGTGCAGAACTCGTTCCTAACATCCAATCTAAATCCTCTCTTCTCTCATTTCAAGCCATTGTCCCGTGCCCTGTCACTGCAAAACTGCAAACAGTCCCTCTGCAGCCTTCTTGCAGGGTTCCTTCAGACAGTGGTAGTCATGAACCATGTGCATCAAACTAAATCACAGAATCATAGAATGGTTTGGGTTGGAAGGGACCTCTGAAGGTCATCCAGTCCAGCCCCCTCTGCAGTCAGCAGGGGCATCCTCCACTTGATCAGGTTGGCCAGAGACCTGCCAGCCTCACCTTAAAGATCTCCAGGCATCTCAACTACTTCCCTGGGTAACCAAATCTGAGTTTGTCTCATGCATCAGAAGGGTTTTTTTAGTAATTAAAGGATCATTGCTTTTAAAATACACTTCTTGTGTGAACAAATGGATTATAGAGACCAGAAAGATAACCTCAAAGTCTGTAAAAAATGCTTTTCATCTCTGTGCTAGTTACCATAATTGCCTCATAGCTTTGCCTGTGCTTGTCAGAAATGTGTAATATTAGTGTCACCTAATTGAAGATAAGACTTTACTGTAATTAAACACTTCCTCTGTCATGCAAAGCCAAACTGCCTTTAAGCAAAACGAAGCTAAACAATCATCCATGGGAGGTTTATCAAGCTTTCATTGCATGAAAATGCTTCACAGTATTCCAAGGAAATATTCATCGTGTCACTAAATGTCAGGCTGCAAGGAGTATGAGTGCTTCTGTACAGCTTGCAGTTAGATGGCTTTCAGCTCTGCTCTTCTGCTCACTGCATTCTTGGCACTTTTTTCCCCAGTCTATAATACAGCTCCCATTCTTGCTTAGAATGTTTTGCATACTCATTTTGTGATTGCATGCAGAACTCTCTGAATATGCCTGCAAAAACTCTCTGAGGGAGCTGGGTCTCTTTAGCTTGGAGAAGAGGAACCTGAGAGGTGACCTCATTCATGTTGATAAAGATGTGAATGGCAGTGTTGGGAGGATGAAGCCAGGCTTGTCTCAGTGATGTCTAATGACAGGACAAGGGACAGTGGGTGCAAACTGGAGCAGAGGAGGTTCCACCTGAACACAAGGGAAAACTTTTCCCCTGTGAGAGTGGCAGAGCCCTGAAGCAGGCTGCTCAGAGATGTTGTGGAGTCTCCTTCTCTGGAGACATTCAAAACCCACCTGGATGTGTTCCTCTGTGGCCTGCTCCAGGTGATCCTGGTGTGGCAGAAGGGTTGGACTGTATGATTTTGAGAGGTCACTTCCAATCCCTAACATTCTGTGAATATTCTAAATTACTTTGAAAAATATTCTAAATATTGCTTGAATCATTCCTGGAACTTGTTCTTTGTGCACAGCTGTGGGTGAAGCTCATGTCAGTAGAGAAAATGTTCATGGAGCATTTATAAGATGTCTCAAGGGGAAATTACCAGGTTGAGTTGTTCAAGGCCTGTTAAAAGCCTCTAAAGCAAGGTAAACCATATCTATGAGTTTGAAATGCTAATAGATGAGATTACAGCTGGAATGTCTTTGTTGCTCCAAGTAGGGATTTACCATAGCTCTATTGCTTGTCTAGCTGTTGGAGACAATGAAATGCATTTGATAACCTTGAACTGGAAGCACTGAGTTTTTAGCACCTCTTTTGAGACACAATTCCAGGCTGGGTGCAGAGTGGGTTGAGAGTAGCTTGGAAGAAAGAGACTTGGGGGTGTTGATTGATGAGGAGCTCACCATGAGCTGGCAGTGTGCCTGTGCAGCCCAGAAGGCAAATTGTGGGCTGCACTGAGAAGAGTGTGGCCAGTAAGGCAAGAGAGAATTCTGTCCCTTTGCTCTGCTCTTGGGAGACCTCACCTTGAATATTGCATCCAGTTCTGTTGTCCCCAGCATAAGAAACAGAACTGTTGGAGCGAGACCAGAGGAGGGCCACAAAGGTGATCCAAGAGCTGCAACACTCCTCCTATGAGGATAGGCTGAAGGAGCTGAGGTGGTTCAACCTAGAGAAGAGAAGATTATGAGAGGATATTATAGAAGCTTTCCAGTACCTGAAGGAATCCATAGGAAGGCTGCAGAGGGACTTTTCTTAAGAGTGTTTAGTGATAGAAAAAGGGGAAATGGTTTGAAGCTGAGGAGAACAGGCTTAGATTGGATCTGAGGAAGGAGTTCTTCAGTATGAGGGTGGTGAGACTCTGAAACAGGCTGCCCAGGGAGGTTGTGGATGCCTCCTCCCTGGGGGTGTTCAAGGCCTGGTTAGATGAGGCCCTGAGCAGCCAAGTCTAGTTGAGCCATGGCAGGGATGTTGGAGTAGATGGTCTCTGAAGTCCCTTTCAACCTAGGCCATTGCAGGATTCTAATAAGACCATGGTGTGAGGCAAGATCCTTTATTGTTGTCTTTTCATTACTTTTCACATAGGAGTTAAGTGCCTGGAAATTATTAAAGGCTTACTAAATTTTAAGTCTTTGTCTAAAGCAGAATTGTAAGGTGAAGAGTTGAAGTTCAAACGGGAGTAGATGACCAAGCACAGATGTACTTGTTGTAAAAGCTGACAATCCTCTTTTTTTTTTAATCCTCCAGCGTTTACTGCCCCCACCTGCCATGGTTGAAGAACCAGAAACCACACAAACTCAAGAGATGGAAGTAGAAGGTGAAGTGCAAGGCACACAGGAAGATGCAGAAGGAGAAGGAGATAAGACAGTGGAAGAAATAACAAAGGAAGGTGAATCCAAAGTGGCCGAAGTGGATGAGCATCGAACGATGCCAGAACACCCTGGCAGAGACAGCGACAGTGGAGACAGTGAACCTGAGAATGAGACTGAGAAGTGATCCTTGGGATGTTTGTCCTCTACATCTTTTGGACCACCAACAGGGAGGGGGAAAAAAGCAGTTAGAAATGGAGAATTTATATTTTTACTTTTTTTTTTTTTTAACATTGACTTTTTAAAATGGTTACTTGAGTAATGTGACCTGTTTCTTATATTTTATTACAGAACGTTTGGCAAACACTTTACTGAGTTCCTGTCAGTATCAGGAATGCCATTTCTTTAATGGCCTCAAATGAGACACAGTTTCCTTCTCATAAATTCCTTAGTAAAGATGCTTCCTTTTTTATGCCTGGTTTGAATATCTGACCTTTAATTCAATCACTGAGTTATCCATTACACCTCACAGGTTAATTATCTCTGATATTAGTCAGACACTTTTAGTAGTTTATTTATTATTGTGCAGTCTTTAGGCAGAGCTGAGTGTGTGTCCTGGCAGCTCAGTCCCAGCATGCTGATTACAAGAGAAGGGTTTTCTTCTCCTCTCTTTGGGTGAGCAAGGAGGAAAGAAGCAGGGAAAAAGCCAGACTGTGAGGTGAGATAAGGACAATTTCCTGTTCTGTTGCAGGGACATCAGATTACAGAAAGGGAAAACAGAAAACCAGGAGGAAAAATACCAGTGTACACAGCAGGGAAAACCATGAAAACCCACTACTGCTGTGCACAGACAGAAACTGCTTCCTCTGGTAGCTGGCATTGCTTTGGAGAAGAGATATGCTGAGCTACAACTCTCTGCAGCCACCTGAAAGGGCCACAAGGATGATTGGA